>JAEOAD010001275.1:0-159739 GCA_036365145.1 Orientallactaga sibirica
CTCTTTGGATTTCTGATTTAAATTACTTTGTATACTGTTTGTATACAATAATTATATATTTTTAGGTTGTTAAGAAACCACCACATTTTTCTTGGTTACTGTTTCAGGTATTATTATTCTCAGCAATGTTTTAAGCTCTAAATATCCTTATCAACACTTGTGGGTCTGTAGGTTTCAATTTATTTTTGTGGCTATCCCTATCCATATTTAATTGTCCACTGTAATTTTCTCTTAAGATAGTGTTAGCAATATATTGTAAAGTAAATAACTTTTGAATTCACAATATTGTAGGAATACTTTCTGTTGTTTTAATCCCATATGTGATGTAGACACTTTTATTTGGTCTGTTTAGGTGTAAACTTGAATTGAAAATGGATACAGAAAATGCTGTAGACAATTGCACACTAGTAAGATCTCACAAATACTTTCCTTTTAAACTTTATTAAATTTATGTAAATGTTATAATTATGAAGAAACATGTTTTCTGTAATATTGGAAGGACTACTATCAGCTGATGCTATGAGATTGCAGAAAAATAAAACCTGAAAAGTGGTTCCATTTTTGTTGTTACATTAGTCAGGACTTTTTAAAGTCACAAATATGAAATAAAATGAAGAATTTCCTGAAATACAATTTATAAACTTGATTTAATTATTAATATAAAAGGGTATCATTTATTATTTCTGACAATACATATAATATTTGGTAACTATGTCTCACATACACACACACACAACTGTTAAATTCATTTGCATGCTTTAAAAACTAACACTACACAGATGATGACACCAATTTCTGCAGACAGCTCAAAACACAACTGGCCCTCAACAGAGTCCAACCACTGTGTACATCTGGGGTGGAACCTGGGAAAACACTTCCTGAGACTGAGTGGTTGAAAAATACACCCTGGATACTCTCTTAAAATAAATTTGGGTCTGTTAGCCAAATCAAGAGCAGTTGGTTACCCATTGATGAGGGTCCCTTTGAAAGTGGGAGGACAGGGAGGAGGACAAAGGATCCAATACTATGAAAGTAAAATCAGAATAATATAAATAAAAAAATATATATTTAAAAAAATGAATTTGGGTTATTACCCCCTGGAGCTCTTGGCATGTAAATCCAGGCATATTTCCTATTGTCCCAGTGAAAAGTGAGAAGTCTTTATTTATGATAGTAGTCTCTTTAACAATGAGGGCTATTTTTGTATTCAGATCTTTTCTGAAATTTTACTGGATTCCTGTTTCTCTGCTTGCCAACAAGAATGTTCTGAATATCTTCCTGCTTACTGTGCTCTCTCACTGTAAGCCTGGCAAAGAACAGTGGCCAATAACCATGCCAACACATGAATGGTAGATCTCGACATGTATGCCAATAAACCATTTAGTACAGTCTTAAAAATTATCTTTACTCAGATTTTCAGATTCTTTGCCAGAATATAACACAAATGGTCTCTGTTCTATCAGTAGTGTCTTGGTCCCCTTTCCATATTCACGAGCCCATTCTCCACTGTCCACACCTTGCATTCTGACCTTCCACACTTTCATCCAAAGACCCATTGAGATCTTCGTATAACCTTCTAGAGCTTCTCTGTTCCATGGAGCCAAAATTTCCTCATTTCTTCTACAACTCACATGGTCAGTCTTTTCATAGTGACAGTACTGACTACATTCTAGAAAGGCTCTTTTCAGTTGTTTTTGACAAGATACCAGGAGAAGAAGCAATGAGGGACAGGAAGGAAGGAAACTCTTATTTCTGCCTGTTCTTGAGTACAGTATATCATCCCTTGCCAGCCATGGTATCAGAAGTGGGAGGATTCTGGGATACATCTGTGTGAACAGAAACAGAAAATGGTGGAATCAGGACTCAGTTGACTTTTTCCATTTTTTTTCTTTATTCTGTCCTGGGGGACCCTGTCCATGGAATTGTACCACAAACATTGGGGTGGGTCTTCTTCCCTCAGCCAGTCATCTCTGGAAATACTCTCCTAGACACGTTCAAAGTGCATCTCCACAATGTTCCAGGTGTTTCTTTATCTGATTATATTGACATTGATGAATAGCCATCACACTGCTTATAGATGTGTTTTTGTTGTTAATATTCTTCAATTTTGGTATGTAATATTGTCACAATTCATTTCGTCTAGGCTCTCCTGTAATTAAAATATATGTTCTCAAAATATTTCCTCGTGATTTTATCAATTTCAGTGCTCTCATTTATAATGCCCCTCTTTCATCTTTCTTATTTATTTGCACCTTTTTTCTCTATTTTAACAACTTTGTCAATCTGACAAAATGTCAGCTCTTTCACTCATGATTTGTTCTTTTTTTTAGTCTCCATTTCATTTGTTTTATTAGTTTCCTTAAATTAGTGTACTGAGGAATGGTTTTCATTATGACATTTTCTCACATTTTGGTTTTATTGGCTGTTCTCTCCTGGTCCTCTGCCCTCTTGGGCCTCTTGCCTACCTCTTACTGGGCCCCTTTTCTTCCCAATACCTACCTTCTGCTTTCATGTCATTAAGTATTTTATTACTCTTTTTCCCCCTCTTTTCTTTCTTTCAAGAAAGAGAGAGGAGGGGAGACAGAAAAAGAGACAGAGGCAGAGAGACTGAGACTGGCCTGTCATGACCTCTTGCAGACTAACTCTAGATACATGAGCCACTCTGTGCATCTGGTTTTATGTGGATACTAGGGTACCAAACCTAGATTGGCAGGCTTTGCAAGAAATTGCCTTTAATCACTGAGTCAATCTCCAGCTTCCCCCTTTTTTCTGATTTCCCCTATGATCTCTTTTTGTCTTCTTATGGACCCTCTTCTAGTTTCACAACCCAGGTCTACATCCACACACACATTTCACTAATTTTCACTCTGGTCTTTTTCTTTCTTTCAACCAATTTTTGATTATTCTCATCCTTGATTCTCCATGACCTTAAGATATATAATTTGGTAAATAATCTCAGTTTTAGTCCTTTTTTTAAAAAAAAATTGTTTATTTATTAGCAACGGACAGATAGAGAAAGCAACAGAGAGAGAAAGAGAGAATGGGCACACCCAGGCCTTCAGCCACTGCACACAAAGTCCAGATGCATGTGCCACCTTGTGCATCTGGCTTACGTGGGTACTGGGGAATTGAGCCTCAAACCCAGGTCCTTAGGCTTAACAGGCAAGCGCTTAACTGCTAAGACATCTCTCCAGCCCCTTTTTAGTCCTTTTTAAAAAAATAATATTTATTTGTTTATTTGAGAGACAGCTGCAGAGAGAGAGAGAGAGAGAGAGAGAGAGAGAGAGAGAAGGAGAGAGAGAATGGTCACACCAGGGCCTTCAGCCACTGCAAATGAATTCTAGATATATGTCACCTTGAAGCATCTGGATTATGTGGGTCATGGGGAATTGAACCTGGGTCCTTAGGGCTTCTCAGGCAAGTGCCTTAATCTTCTAAGCCATCTCTCCAGCTCTTTTTCAGTCTTTTTGATGTATACCCTTATAGTAATAAACTTTCTTCTCTAAAATGCATTTCAATGAATCTAGTGTGAGATATTTTCATGTTTATTTGAATTTAGAAAATTTAAAATTTGACACAGTAGTCATTCAAAAGTGTATTGTTCATTCTGCACATGGCCATATTATTTCCATAGTTTCTGTTTCTGTTGATGTTAAATTCTTTTTTGTTGTGATCTGATAAGTTACAAGACTTTATATTTGCTAAGATATACTTCATAGTCTAAAGTATGTTCTATTTGAAGAAAGTTTGATGAACTTCTAAGAAATCTCAGCATCCCATGGCATGACTGTTGTATGACCAAGTCTGTAGATATCTGTTAGGTGGTTTGACTGAAGTTTGCAGGTCGACATTCCATCTGGATAATCTATAGATTGATGAATATAGGGCACTGAGGTTACCACGTATGAGGGTTAATCTTCGTTATCAACTTGAATAGACTGAGAATCATGAAAAGTATCGAGGCACATCCCAGTGTATCTGTTGGGGTGTTTCAAAGATGATTAACTAAGAGAAAAGCCTATTTGAATGTGAGTAGCACCTCCTATAAACTAAGGGCTTGGGTGGAATCAAAGAGATAAAGAAGAGAAAATCTGAGCTCTGCAAATTTTCCCTTTCTGCTACTGGATCTGCTGAGTGGTGAGAAGCAGATTCCCAACATGATGCCTCCCCACCATGATGTACCATGTCCCTGAACTATGAGCAACAATAAACATTTTTTTTTCCTTTGTTATTATTATTATTTTTGTGTTTTTGTTTTTTTGAGGTAGGGCTTTGTTCTAGCCCAAGTTGACTTGGAATTCACTATGCAGTCTCATGGTGGCCTCAAACTCTTGACAATCCTCCTACCTCTGCCTCCCGAGTGCTGAGATTAAAGGTATGTGCCACCATGCCTGGCCATTCTGTTTTTTTTTTAAGTGCACATGTGCATGTTCATAAGTTTGTGTGGGGTGCACACATACGTGTGTGTGCAAGCTGTGGAGGCCAGAGATTGGAATTGAGTGTCTTCTCTATTACTCTTTTTTTTAAAAAAATTATTTAAGTATTAATTAATTTATTTCATTTATTTATTTAAGAGAGAGAGAGAAAGAGGAACAGAGAGAGACAGAATGGGCATGCCAGTCCCTCTAACCTCTGCAAACAAACTCCAGATGCATGTACCAACTGTGCATCTGGCTTATGTGGGTACTGAGGATTTAACCTGGGTCCTTAGGCTTTACCTGAGGCATGCACCTTAACAGCTAAGCCATTTCTCAAGCCCAACTCTTTTTTTTCATTTTCTAGTTAGAGTATAAGTCTAGCCCAGGCTGACCTGGAATTCACTATGTAGTCTCATGCTGCCTTGAACTAATGGTGATCCTCCTACCTCTGTCTCCCAAGTGTTGGGATTAAAAGTATGCACCACCATGCCCAGGTCTTCTTTCAGTCTTTACCTTATAGTTTGAGATAGGGTCTTTCTCACTGAACCTATACCTTGCCCGCTTGGATAGACTTGCTAGCTTATAAACCCCGAGGAATCCTCATCTCTATCTCCCTCCTCAGTGTTGAGATTGCAGGCTCACAATATTATACCCAGGAGTTGTGTGGGTTCTTAGGATTTGAATTTCAGTCCTTATGCTTGCACGGCAAAGCATTTGCTCATGAAGCCACTAAGTTACTTCTTCTGAGATACTTGCTAACAACACAAAGAAAAGCAAATAATACATGCACTGACCATGTGTTTGCACTCGTCTATCCTTTCATGTCCAGTCATGTTTGTTTCCTGAAATTAGATACAACATTCATTGCATATTACTTATACTATCTTTCTGATGAGTTATTACTTTAATTAATGAGCTGTGGCTTTATTGCTTCCTATTAAATTGTCTCAATTTCTTTTTTGGCAGATATCACTGTGGGCTTCTCATGCTTGTTTTCAGATTACATTTGCTTAGGGGATCATTTCCTGTCCTTTCTCTTTCAATTTGTATGTCTGTGCTACTGGTTGAGCTTCTAGTGGAAAAGAAAATGTTGTGTATATTTTTTAAATTGAAGCTTCAAGATTTTTCAAAGTGCTTACTTCTGCAGCAATAAATGGTTATGTGCTAGAGTGCCATTTTCTTCAGTAGTCTAGCTGCTAGAAATGTGCCCATGCTCCTCTAAACACTCACCCATTATCCTATAAGCAACCCTAGTGAAACACATTGAGTCATCAGATAAAAACAGTAAAATGCAAGAAAAAGATTGAAATAAAAGGGGGCAAATTGCAAAGAAGAAGGTTTTAAGCAGAAGTTGAAGGGGGAAAAAGGGTAACAGGGTGAATATGATGAAATACTTTATGTGCATGTACAAAAATGTAATAAAGAAACACATTTTTGGTATTATTAACATAGACTAATAAAATAATTTTAAAATGTAATGCATTCTCCTTTTTTTTTTTTTTATTCACAACTTCTATACTTATAGACAATAAACCATGTTTCCCTCCCCTCTCCCCATTCCCCTTCAGAACTCCACTCTCCATCATATCCACACCCTCTCTCCATTAGTCTCTCTTTTAATTCTTTGTGGAATTCAAATGATTCATGTGGCTTATTTTCTTCACTCATTTTTTATTTGCATCCATTAAAAGTCTCAATTTATTTATGAAATTATACTTATAATTATTTGGCTTCTCAACTCTGAGCCTTGTTGGGCATCTACTTCAGTGGCAAGCTTCCTAAAACCTCTGAATTTCTGCTTTGGTGAGTTTTGAGTGTCCTCAGTGTCCATTGCCATCTCCTTGGAGCAGGTTGTCAGGATAGCAGTGAGAACAGCTCTCGTGTTTAAATCACCATTTCCTCTGTGATGGCTTCTGGGTCCTGACAAGTGGGTTAGAGGTGGCTCATCTCTTGCTTGGCTGTCAGCTATGTTTTTTTAGTGTATTGGTAGATTTTAATTCTATCTGTAAAACCAAAAAAACAAAAAAAATAACACACACACACACACACACACACACACACACGATTCCAGTATGGATTACAGGAGTTATAGTTAATTAGTTAATTGAGAAGTTTTTATTTGAAATGATGGTACCATATTTTCAAATCATTTAAAAATGTAAGATATAGACATTCTTTTTAAATTTATTATTTATTTTATTAGTCATGCTCATAATGGGAATACATTCATGTTGGTGCCTTCAATGCCTTCTTCCTGTCCTCCCCCTCCAAAGGGTCCCTCCTCATTGGGGAATGTGGGTCATGCATTGTGGGGGTAGCTATCAGTTATGGGAAAGAGGCAATGTCTCTGTGCATAATGACCTAACTTGTGGCTCTAACAATCTTTCTGCCCCTCTTCCATGAATTTTCCTGAGCCATGTTGAGTTAATTTTAGTTCTCCTTCAGTGATGAGGTCTTGAGAACCTCTGTATCTCTGGATATCTGGTTTAGTAGGAGTTGAGTGTTCTCTGTGTCTATCTCTTTCAGCCTTGTACTAGTGGCAGGTTCACTGAGAAAGCTTCACTCTTGTCCATTTCTCCAGTTAATCTATGGTTTCAGCTGGGGCCCTGATGAGGTGTGATAGGCTGATCCTCCATTCAGGTTCAGTATCCATCTGAAAAAGAGAACCAAATTCTTCAATGGAGAGAGAAGTCAGTACTGGATAGATGGGATGGCCATTATTATTTTAAAGAGAATGTTTTATGTGTAGGCCCTCTTGTGGCCCACAATTGGTGGGATCTTTATATTGGAGAACAGGCTCATTTTTTGGACTTGTTTTTGACTTGTTTCTCAGTTCCATCTATGAGATCCATTTGACTGAGAAGATCTGTTAGCCAAATCAAGAGCAGCAGTTACCCAAAATGACTGTGTGCTACTATTGCACTTGTTTGAGCAACAGGTTGTTTACTGATGAATAGTTAGACTAAGAGTTGCTTGGACAGATGTTGGTCATTTTCCCCCAGTTGCTTGTGTAAAACCTGCTCTCACTAGACAAGCTAACTGTCTGGGGACTGACTCTCTTCCAGATTCCAGACAGATCACTCCATGTGTCTGCAACAGCATATAGTGTCTTTGGCAGTAGGTTCTTACCATTGATCTTTGGTGGGTCTTCAAGAACTATGACAGAAATCTGTTTTCTTTTGGGAAACCTTGTAGGTCTTTTTGATCAACAGCTCATTGTAGAAGTTAACTGCATGCTGGTACTGGGAGGTACAGGTCAGCGCCAAGGAAGAAGAAGGAATAAAGAGATAGGTAATATAAAAGAGAAAGAGAGCACAGAAAGAAGAAGGGAAGAGAGAAACAGAAGTGCCATGGGATAAATGTCTACAATTAAAGAAGTGTCAATAAAAAAATAAAAAAGAGAAACAGAAGAAGATGTCTTCAAGATGTCCTCTCCAGGGCCCTGTGGTTCAGGTGTTCCCTGTAAGGGCCTGCTAAAAGTTCAACCTTTTAGCCTGTATTTCAGGATACAGGATTTTTATTATATCATTTCCATTGGGGTCCTGATTTGGGTTCCCCCCAACCTTACCCTCCCCTCACATCCCACCCTCCCTATTGCCTAGTCCTCAGGATGCTTATTAGATATGACAGCATCTCAGGCAGATTCAGGTTAGGAGCCACAGATGAGTGAGACCATGTGACAATTATCTTTTTTTGTGATTGGCTGAGCTCATTGGGAATGATCTGTCCCAAGTTTGACCATTTTTCTTCAAATTTTATTGCATCATTTTTCCTTACTGCTGTGTAGAATATTATAGTATAGGTATACCACAACTTTGTTATCCATTCACCTGATAATGGACATCTTGGTTGATTCCAGCTGTGGTAGTTAGAATAGATGGCCCCCAATCTATTCAGTGTTTTATTAGTTTGTAGTTTGCCTCTGCAGCCACCTGGCTGGAGGCAGTGTCACTAGGCCGAACTTAAGGTGTGGTGGTATATTTAGGATTTCAATCTAAAGATATGCAATATGTGCTTAGCTGGAGTTCCTGAGGTGTGCTGTGCTGTGTGGCTTTTGCTCTCTGTGCTTGGTCCTGTGAAGCCAGTTTCTTCTGCCATTATGGAACTTCCCCTGTGTAGCAAACAGCTTCAGGTTCACTGAGATGAACGTCCAGACCAGGCACAGTTATGGAGGAAGGGATATTATTTATTGAAGCTTACAGATCCAGGGGAAGTTCCATAATGGCAGGAGAAGCAGCCTGCTCTCACAGGACTAGGCAGAGAGAGAAAAACCAACCAGCCACACAGCACACTGAGCAAAGCTACAGCCAAAAACCACAGCACACTTCAGGAAATCCTATTAGGCACACTTTGCATATCTTTACAATGGAATCTCAAACCATCACCACTCCTTAAGAACCACCCAGTGACATTGCCTCTAGCAAGGTGATTGCAGATGCAAACTATAAACTAATAAAACACTGAATATATTGGGGGCCATATATTCAAACTACCATACCCTGGATCTGTGGATTCTTAAACAGATCAAGTTGACACCAACTTAAACATCACACCAGTCTCTTAGCTATTATGAATTGAGCAGCTATAAACATGTTTGAGCAAATCTCTCTGATCTGAGGCTTGGCGCTTTTAGGGTAAATGCCCAGTAAGGGAATAACTAGATCTGTTGGTAGGTCTATAGCCATCGTTTTTTTAGGAGTCTCCATATTGCTTTGCATAGTGGTTGTACCATTTTACATTCTCACCAACAGTGAAAGAGGGTTCCTGTTTCTCCACAGACTTGCCAACATTTGTTTTCATTAGTTTTTTTTTTTTTTTTTTTATTGGAGAGAGACACAGAGAGAGATAGAGAGAGGGTGAGGAAGACAGATAGAGATGGACGCGCCAGCAGCCTCTCAGCTGCTGCAAATGAAATCCAGATTCATGTGCCTCCTTGTGGTCAAGTGTGGCATTGCGCCCTTCCGTCACTTTGCATCTGGCTAAACGTGGGATCTGGAGGTTGGAACTGCTGCAGATTGGAACCAGCGTTCTTTAGGCTTAGAGACAGCTGCCTTAACCACTAAGCCATCTCTCTAGCCCTCATTAGTTTTTTTTTTTTTTTTTTTTTTAATGTTAGCTATTCTTACATGAGTAATGTTAATTCTGCTTATCCAGGAGCATGGGAGGTCGTTCCATTTTCACAAGTCCTCCTCTTTTCTTTTTTTTCTTTTTTTTTTTTTTTTTTTTTTTTTTTTTTTTTTGGTTTTTCAAGGTAGGGTCTCACTCTAGTCCAGTCTGACCTGGAATTCACTCTGTATTCTCAGGGTGGCCTCAAACTCATGGCAATCCTCCTACCTCTGCTTTCCAAGTGCTGGGATTAAAGGTGTGTGCCACCATCCCCGGTTTCTATTTCTTTCTTGAGAGTTTTAAAGTTTTTATTGTATAGGTTTTTCACTTCCTTGGTTAATGTTATTCCAAGGTATTTTCTTGTTGTTGTTGTTGTTGGTACTGAAAATGGACAATGTTGCTTATTTCTTTTTCTATATCTTTGTCTTTTGCATATTGATTTTTGTGCATTGATATTGTCTCCTGCTACTTTGCTGAAGGAATTAACCACCTTTAAGGTATCGAGATGGAGGTTCTCGGGTCATGTAGGTATATAATCATGTCTTCTGCAAATAGGGCTAATTTAACTTCTTCCTTTCTGATCTGTATCCCTTTTATTTCTTTCTCCTGTCTTATTGCTTGAGCTAGGATTTCCCGTACTATGTTGAAGAGCAGAGGAGAGAGTGACACCCCTGCCTTGTTCCTGATCTCAGTGGGAATTCCTTCAGTCTCTCCCTATTAAGTATTATTTAAACTTTAGGAGCTTCATATATAGCCTTTATTATGTTGAGATATAAACCATCCATGACTATTTTCTCCAATGTTTTGATCATGAAGTGATGTTGTATTTTGTCAAAGGCCTTTTCTACATCTATCAGAATGATCATGTGTTTTTTAAAAAAATTTAATTTTATTTATTTTTATGTATATTATTCTAGTTTTACATTCATGGTGACTCCACTTTGTGTTTAAGCTTATTTATGTGGTGTATTACACAGTCAGATTTCTGTATGTTGAACCACCCATGTGTTCCTGGAATGAAGCCTACTTGATCCAGGTGGATAATGCTTTTGATGTGTGTTGAATTAGGTTTGCGAGGATTTTGTTGAGGATCTTTGCATCTAAGTTCATCAGGGAAATAGGCCTGTAGTTTTCTTTTCTTGTGGCATCTCTGCCTAATTTTCGTATTAGGGTGATGCTAGCTTCATAGAAGGAGTTGGGGATCTTTCCCTGTTCTCTGATTTTGTGGCATAGTTTGAGAAAAATTTATTTCAGTTCTTCTATGAAGGTTTGATAGAATTCAGCTGAGAAGCCATATGGTCCTGGACTCTTCTTTTGGGGAGGTGTTTGATTACCTTTTCAATCTCAATGGGTGTGATAGGTTTGTTTAGGAGATTAATCTGCTCTGGGTTTAGCTTTGATAGGTGATGTGTGTCCAGGAATTCATCCATTTCTTCCATATTCTCCTGTTTTGTGGAGTAGAGGTTTTTGAAATAAGTTCTAATGATTCTCCCAATTTCATTTATGTCTATTATGATCTCTCCCTTTTTCTAATTTTGTTAATTTGAAGCATCTCTTTTTTTGATCTTTCAAACTGGCCAGGGGTTTATCAATTTTATTTTTTCCAAAGAACAAGCTCTTTGTTTCAGCAATTTTCTTAAGTGTCTTCTAATTTTCCAATTTATTATTTTTTGCTCTGATCTTAATTATACATTTCCATCTGGAGTTTTTCAGGTTGGTTTCTTCTTGTTTTTCCTATGCCTTTAGGTGGACGGTTAGGTTATTGATTTGGGATCTCTGTCTTTGTTATGAAGGCATTTAGTGCTATGATTTTTCCCCTGAGGATTGCCTTCATTGTGTCCCATAAGTTTTGGTATGATGTGTTCTCATTGTCGTTCAATTCTAGAAATCTTGCAATTTCAGTTTTAATTTCATACACAACCCATTTATTGTTTAAAAGTGCATTGTTCAGTCTCCAGGAGCTGGTGGGATTCCTGGCATACCTTTTGTTGTTAATTTCTAGCACTATAGCATTGTGGTCTGATATGCAGGAAATTATGTTGATTTTCCTAAAAATATGGAGGCAGGCTTTGTGGACCAGTATGTGATCTATTTTAGAAAAGGTTCCTTGGGCTTCTGAGATGAATGTGTAATCTGTAGATTTTGGATAGAATGCTTTGTAGATGTCTGTTAGGTGTAATTGCTCTATGGTGCTGTTGAGCTCTCTTACTTCCCTATTAATTTTCTGTTTGGATGATCTATCTATTTCTGATAGTGGAGTATTGAAGTCCTTGACTATGATGGTGTTGGTGGTTATTTCTGTTTTGTTGTTAAGTAGGTTTTATTTTATGAATTATGGTGCACCTGTGTTTGGTGCATATAGACTGATGATTGTGATATCCTCTTATTGGATTATTCCTATAATAAGTAAGACATTGCCTTCTCTGTCTTTTTTGATTACTTCTGGTGTGAATTCTATTTTATCTGATAATAGTGTAGCAATGTCTGCTTGTTTCTTATTTCTGTTTGTTTGGAATATCATTTTCCACCATTTCACCCTGAGAATGTGTCAGTCTGTAGTGTTGAGGTGGGTTTCTTGAAGACAGCAGTTTGAGGGGTCTAATTTTCTAATCCATCCTGTCAGCTTATGTCTCTTGATGGGTGAATTAGGGCCATTAATATTAATGGTAATAAGTGTGAGGTTTGATTTAGTTCCTGCCATGTGGTGGTGGTTTGGTGTTCTTTTAGACTTTGAAGTTTTTCTTTCTTTCTTTTTTTTTTTTTTTTTTGTGCCTTCTCTGAGTTTGGTTATTTTGATCTGCTTCTTGTAGGCACTTGAGGTTGGTTATTTGATTCTTCTGTGTGGATAATTCCCTGAAGTACTCTCTGTAGACTTGGTTTTGTGTTCATATAGTTGTATAGCTGAGTTTTATCATAGAAAGTTTTTCTTTCACCATCTATCATGAGGAATACTTTTGCTGGGTAGAGTAGTTTGGGTTGGAAGCCATAAGTTCTTAGACTTTGCAGTGTTCCATTCCAGGTCCTTCTGCCTTTCAGTGTTGCCATTGAGAAGTGTGAAGTAATTCTGATGGGATTACCTTTATATGTAATGTGTTGTCTCTCCTGAGCTACTTTTAGGACTTTCTCCTTGTTATCAATATTTAGAGTCTTAATGATAATATGTCTTGGAGAATTTTTCCTTTTGTCAAATCTGTTTGGAGTTCTGTTAGCTTCTTGTAACTTGATGGGACTTTCTTTTAAGAGAGTGGGCAAGTTTTCTTCGATAATTTTGTTGAATAAGTTCTCCATGCCTTTGGTCTGAGTTTCCTCTCCTTCTGGCATCCCCATGATCCTAATGTTGGGATGTTTAAACATATCCCATATTTCTCTAATGTTCTGCTCACAAATTTTTTTGAACTTGTTGAAACTTTTGGATTCACTTGCTGTTTCTTCTGTTTTGTCTTGTAATTCTGAGTTTCTATCCTCCACATGGATGACTCTATTCTTGAGAGCTTCTATAGAGTTTTGGGCTTGTTCAATATGGTTTGCATTTTCTAGTGCTTTTTTTATGTATAGTTTCCACCCCTCTGTCAATTTCCCTTTTCACATCATTTTCTGATTTTCTTATTGCTTCTTGGAATTCATCCTTGCATTGAGCTTAGCCAAGTGGTTACTGAGGTCCTCTCTTTTGTCACTCTCCTTCAGGTCATTTAACTATCTTTGGAGCCCTTCCTGGTTCTTTTCTATTAAGACTAATCTTGTGAGAACAGCATTCATACAATTATTGTCCCTTTGTGGAGTTTCTGCAAGTTCTGCCATTTTCTTGGCCAGGCTTGCATTGCTTAGTCTTCATTTTGGGGTTCTGCTCCTATTATCTCTTCTATGTTTTGCTTAGAGATATCCATTTGGGACTGGGCAGTCTTGTTGGATTTACTTCCATTTGATTTTTCATGTTATTCCTTTTGCACTGTCATCTGCCCATCACACTGAAGGAATCTTGTTACATTTAGGAGGAATCTATAGTTTACCTTGAAGTGACTTCAGTGATTACTCCTTTTTTGTTTGCTTTGATTAGGCTTCTGATGACAGTTGGGCATGCCTCCTCAGAGAGCAGGAGCTGCTGAGGGTCTGGTGAGGGTCTGAGCGTCTGATGAAGGGGCTTGTTCTTCAGTGGTTCAGGGTATGGGAGTATGTGGTCAGGCAGCCCAAGGTGCAAAGGGGGGGATGGGGAATGGGACAAAGTAGACTGGTGTTGTGGCTGGGCTACAGAGGGGATTTGGGAATGCATGGTGGTTTCATGATATGAGAGTTGAGGGCATGGGACAGTGGGTCTGTTGGGACTATGTTGCCAGGAGTGGCTGGGACTGCAGGATCCTGTTTCAAGGCAGAGTAGGGATATAGGTTTGCTACAGGTCAGGTGAAGCACATGGGGGAGGCAGAATTGATGGTGGTCCAGGTGGGGTGGCAGGAAAGGGGAGGGAGTCATGAAGAACTGCTGTTTGGCCTGGGTCCAAGTCATGCACGGGGGCAGGTTGGAGGAAGTGGGGTGCAGAGAGGGGAATGGCATTTGCATTGGCAGCAAATATTATACCCTAATTTGTTGTATATATAAAACCTGGTATGATGCTGCCATCTAGTGGGTATTCTATTTTGGCTGCCTCTAGCAATACACACACACACACACACACACACACACACACACACACACACACACACATTTTCTCATAATCTGTCGGGGATGAACTTTTTACTATGACTGCAGGTATATGAAAAGAATCAACCAAAGACAAAGTCATTTAGATGATTATAAGATACCATAAGATTCAACTTGGTAATATATTTTCAGAAATTAGAACTAGCATCTGGTTCTAATTACGACAAACTAAAATAGTGATAAAAAGTTGAAAGCAAATATGCCTATTAATTCTTGTCCAAGAAGAAGTATACTTTACTGGAATTAAATTGACCTTGGTTTTATTTAGTTATTTAAAACACAATGAGAAGTTTTATTCTAAGTCACATAAGCAAAATATTCAGATTAGATTGTCATGTATTTATTGTTGAATTTATGAAAAGACTTAAAGCATTCACATATTTTGAGAATTAAATAATTTAAACTCTTTATACAAATTGATATTCATATATTTGCAACATGTAAATCATACATAAAGAGTTTTATAGATCTATATGAGTATGTGTGCATGGTTTATGCATACAACTATTTCTTAGCCTCATTATTAATACATAAGGCTCTCTACTATCTAACCATCCATAGAAATAATCTATCTACATCTACATAATTCTTTTGGTCTTTCTGTTTCAAATACAAGACATTAAAAAGGGTAACTCATTAAAAAGGCTGCAGAGATGGCTTAGAGGTTAAGGTGCTTGCCTGCAAAGCCTGGGGACCTAAGTTCCTCACCCCAGGACCGACGTAGGCCAAGTGCACAAGGTAGTGCATACATCTGGAGTTCGTTTGTAGTGGATGGAGGCCCTAATGCACCCATTCTCTATGTCTGCTTCTTTCTCCCTCTCTTTCTCTCCTTAAATAAAATTTTAAAATATATTTAAAAAATGTAAAAAGCACAATAGAAGTTTTAAAACTTTAAACTTAAGTCTCAAATGAGAGTTAAGTAGGAAGAGTGTAGTTGTCATTTTTCTATGGACAGTGCATATGAAGGATCCTACAATAACCAGCCCACCTTCACATAAATGTCATATAATTTCTGGTTAAATCCAGAAACACTAATTATAAATTGAAATAAAATTTTTTCAAGTATTGCACATATTTTTAAGAATTTACTTTAATGTGTTGTGACAATTATATAATCCCTTGCAACAGGATAGCCTTTTTATTACCCTTATCTGAGATTGACATTATCAGATTAGCCCTTTTTAGCTATCTATACCAGATGAGTACTGAGTTCTTAGTAGGAATTTATTTGAATTGTGTTGGTGATCATGAATTCTAATTTAGGCATCCATATATTTTAAAAGTCCACTTTAAATTGGGTAGCCTCATTACTCTGCTTTTATCATTTTTTAAAGTTTAATATTTTAAAATTCAAATTCCCTGAACATAACATTTACTTCTGAGTGTGCAACTTATTGGCAATAAGAGCACTCTGATTGTTGTTCAAGTGTAACTACTGTCTTCAAGACATTTTCAACATCCTCGGGTGGAATTCTGCACCTATCAAAAACCCTTCCTGTTCAGTTCCTGGAGACGGGGACATCCGATGTCTCCCATAAACTCATGTGTTTTGAATACCTGATTGCCAGCTAGGGACAATTTGGGAGCTGGAGCCTTGCTGGAGGAGGTGTATTGTTGGTAGAGGCATTGGGGGAGGAGAGTTACAGCCAGCTCTCCTTTTCCAGGGCTTAGCTCACTTTTTTTTCTGCTCAATCTCTTGCCTTCCACCTGCTGTGGCAAGATAGTGATGTCCAGACTTGATTATGCCATGTCTTCCTCTGTCACTGTAAAGCTTCACCTCAAGATTGACAGCCAAATTAAACCCTTTCCTCCCATCAGCTGCTTTTGATCTAGTGTTTTATCCTAGCAATGCAAAAGTAGCTACAACAGAGCTTGTCAGAGTCACAGGACCAAATGAGCAAAGATACCTACATTTTCTGGACAAACAGGAAGTCAACAGCAAAAACGTTAAAGTTTTATAATGTACTCTGAACAATGAGTGACTAGCCCAAAGAACAAAGGATTCAGGGCTAAAATCCACAAAGTGACTCATCCAGATGTCTACTGACTACCAGTCTGTGTTCTTTTTTTTAATTTTATGATTCTATCATTCCTATTCTTTCTTGGGAACTTTGTCAGGCTTCTACCTCATCCCTTGACCAATCAAGATCACCCATGTAACATTCAAATTCATCAGCCAGGCTCATGCCAACTTGATTCTTAGTTTACATATGACTAGAGGCCTAGCAAAACTACTTTCTTCGTCTTCCAACATATACAAATGAGAGTGCTTGTCGGCAATTCCTTTCTGGACACTCCCTGTTGCAGGAGCCAATACTTTCCTTTCACTACTGCATGAAACTTTGCTTGCTCACCCTTCTTCTGCTATCCTCAGTTGTGATCATGAGACAAGAACTCTGACCCAAGCAACGAGTAGCATTGCTGAGCAATATTGTTCTTTGTGTCCTCATGCACGTGACTCTGATATATGCAGAAACACAATGTGTCTTCCATGATGGATCATTTCATTCCTACAAATGTCTGCATAATTATCCATGTTGAAGGATGCACATCTCCACATGGACATTTGGGTTGTTTCTACCCTTTGTCTATTGTGAAAAGCTTCTGTGAAAGAAGTGATTCTGTTTTCCTTCCATTGCTCATAGAAAGAAGAACTTTTCTGCTAGAACTGTTAGGGTTTAGAGCCTGCATCCTATTAACCTTAACAAGCTATCATTGGTCCCCTCCTAAATAGGCCAATTAAACAAAGAAGAGCTAGAGAAGAGCAGAAAAAGGAAGTTTATTCACTGTATCCACAATGGGCAGAGATCCAAAGAGAGTTATGTGGGTCAAAGTACAGTTCTATATTTAGTTTTTAAATATTTATTTATTTGATAGAGAGATGGACAGGGATGGAGGACAGTGATTATGGG
The DNA here is from genome assembly GCA_036365145.1 of Orientallactaga sibirica. Taxonomy (NCBI): domain Eukaryota; kingdom Metazoa; phylum Chordata; class Mammalia; order Rodentia; family Dipodidae; genus Orientallactaga; species Orientallactaga sibirica. Next base: position 17,130 of record JAEOAD010001275.1, read on the forward strand.
CATACCAGGGCTTAATGTCTTTTCAAATGAACTTCAGGCAAGTGTACCACTTTGTGCATCTGAGTTTATGTATATACTTGGGCCATATGTATGGACCTGGGTCATTAGGCTTTGTATGTAAGTACCTTTGATCACTTAGCAACCTCCAGCTTTTTACAGCCATATTTAAATTAGAAAATGATATGATACTTCATTTTAAAATTTGTCTACAGGTATACAATAATACAGATATAACTGTATAACAATGAGAGAAAGAGAAATAGAAGAAAATTTAAGAATAACTACATTGGGTTGGAGAGATGGCTTAGTAATTAAGGCACTTGCCTGAAAAATCAAAGGACCTCGTTTCATTCCACAGAACACATGTAAATCCAGATGAACAATGTGGTGCATGTGTCTGGAGTTCATTTGCAGTGACTAATGGCCCTGGGGTACACATTCTCTTCTCTATCTGCCTCTTTTTCTCTCTCAAACAAAAAAATAAATAAAATATTTTTTAAAAAAATAAGTATAGCTCAATGTGGGTAGCCACCAATCTCTGGTACTGGAAGTTACAGGGCAGAGATAGTTGCTCAGACCATTGTTGGTCATTTTCCCTCAGTAGCTCATGGAGCACTTTCTAGCACTAGACAAGCTAACTTTCAGGGCACTGGCTTGCTTCTGAATTCCAGCCAGATCTCTCCATGCTCTGTGTCAGCAGCATATGGTGTCTTCAGCAAAAGGGTCTTAGCTTTTGCCTCAGGCAGGTAATCAAGTGCTTTGACAGAAAGCTGCCTTGATTTGGGGACCTCGTAGGACTTTCGATTCAATAGCTCAATGTGGGTAGCAACCAGTCTCTGGTACTGGGACTTATAGGTCAGAGACAGAATTTTTTCTTTTTTCTTTTAAGATTAGGCTTCATCTCACTCTCACCAGAGCCCTACTTTTCAGGTGCTCCCCCTTACTCCTTTTGAGGGTTATATCTTTGAGGTTATCTCCAAGAATAAAGGTTTCTATGGTATCAGCTCATTTTGGAATTAATTTTGTGTTTGTTTCCCTCCTCTTCCTCCCCTCCCCCCCCCCAAACCCTTCCATTCCAATTGTCTGGGCCTTGAGTTACCTATCAAGTACGACAGCAACTCAACCAGGTCCAGGTTAGGAACCGCAGATTAAGTGACATCATATGGTGTTTGTCATTCTGAGATTGTATGAGTTCGCTGAGTATCATATGTTCCAAATCTGTCCATTTTTCTACAAATTTCATTGTATCATTTTTTTTCTTTTTCTTTCTTTTTGCAAGGTAGGGTTTCACTCTGGTCAAGGCTGACCTGGAATTCACTCTGTAGTCTCAGGGTGGTCTCGAACTCTCGGCGATCCTCCTACCTCTGCCTCCCGAGTGCTGTGTATCATTTTTTCTTACTTTTGAGTAGAATTCCATTATATAAATGTACCACAACTTTGTTATCCATTTATCCAGTGATGGATATATGGGTTGATTTCAGTTCTTAGCTATAATTAATTGAGCAGCTATAAACATGGTTGAACAAATGTTTCTTTATTGATTCATGGAGCACTTAGAATAAATGGCCAGTAAGGGCATAATTGTATCTGTTGGAAGCTCTCTGTTCATGCTTTTCAGGAATATCAAAATTGATTTCCATAGTGGTTGTACAAATTTACATTCCTACCAACAGTGGATGATTGTTCCTCTTTCCCCACATCCTTGCCAACATTTGTCATTGTTGGATTTTTTTAATGTTTGTCATCCTTACTGGAGTAAGGTGAAATCTCATGGTTGTTTTAATTTGCATTTCCCTAGTTGCTGGGGATATTGAACATTTTCTCAAGTGTGTTTGCCATTTCTATTTCTACATCTGAGAACTCCCTATTCAGTTCTCTGTACCATTTTTGGAGTGAGTTGTTTGATTTTTTTTATTGTTTAGGTTTTTGAGTTTTTTTGTAGATTCTAGATATTGAGCTTCTGTCAGTGATATACTTGGCAAAGATTTTCTCCCATTCAGTGGGTAGTCTATTGGCTCTGCTTATGGTATGTTTGTTTGTGAGAATGCTTTTAAGCTTCATTGGTTGAGTGCTGGTTTAATTTCCTGGGCTATTGGGGTTTTGTTCAGGAAGTCTTTTCCCAGTCCTATATTGTAGATGGTGCCTCTTTTTTTTTTTTTCTTCCAGTAGGAAAAGAGTTTCAGGTCTTATATTGAGGTCTTTAATCATTTTGGACTTGATTTTTGTGTATGAAGAGAAGAGTGGGTCTAGTTTCATTTTTCTACCTATGGTCATCCAATTTGTCCAACACCATTTGTTGAAGATGCTATCTATTTTCCAGTTTACATTATTGGTACCTTTGTCAAAGATCAAATAGTTACTTGACCTGTGGTCCAAGTCTTCAGTTATTTTTATATTCCATTGGTGAGCTATGGATTGGAGAGACCTATGAGGTCCCCAAATCTAGACAGCTTTCTGTCAAAGCACTTGATCACCTGCCTGAGGCAAAATATAAGACCCTATTGCTGAAGACACCATATGCTGTTGTCTCAGAGCATGGAGAGACCTGGCTGGAATTCAGAAGAAAGCCAGTCCCCAGAAAGTTAGCCTGTCTAGTGCTTGAAAGTGCTACATAAGCTACTGAGGGAAAATGGTCAACAATGGTCTGAGCAACCAGAGGTCTAAGCTACTCAGAAGCAAACACCCTGACAGGATGTACAGACCAGTGCAATAGTGGCACACAGCCTTAGTGGGTAACCAATAGCTTTCTGATTGCCTAAGAGATCTCAGTGTAAAGGAAACCATATTTAGAATTGGGAACCAGATCAGAATCCTATGGAGACAAAATTTACGTTCTCCACTGTCAAGATATCACTAGCTTTGGCTAAAAGAGGGGTTACATTCATCAAATTCTCCCTAAATTAATAATTCTTATTCTATTTAAACTATGCTGACTTCACTCTCCATTGGAGAATCTGTTCTTTTTTGGAAGGTAGTGAGACCAGGGAAGATAAACTACCCCCTCACACTTCAGCCAAGCCACAGCTGAAACCACAGAGTAATTGGGGAGATGAGCAAGAGTGCTGCTTCCATGCTGAACCTGATAATCAGCACCAGGGTATAGGAGACAGACCCTGAGGATACTCAACACATACCAAAGCAGAGATCCAGAGGCTCCTAAGAGCTAATCACTGAAGTAGACTTAAAACTCTCCCCACCATGGCTCAGGGAATTTTGTGGAAGAGGGGTGGAAAGATTGTAAGAGCCACAGGTTGAGACATCATGCCCAGAGGCATTCCCTCCCTGTCAAAATAACTCACTGCTCCTCCCACAACACATAAACCAGAACCCCATGAATTATACCTGCACCCTCACTGAGGAGCATCCTCAGTGGAATGGGGGCCGGGACAAGGGAAATGATGGTGCCTACACATGATGTATCCATACAAAATATGTTGCTAATAATAATAATCAGAAAAAATAGTAAAAATAACTAAGAAAAATAGCTACATCATGTTGAGACATAACGTTACCTGAAACTCTTGCCGAGGAGGCATGGATACACACCTCAGATATGGCGGATATGGCACAGATGACAGACCAAAGAACTATTATTCCAGGACCACTTTTGGTGAACCAGTGAGTTTACTGACATTTTTAAAGGGCACAACTAAGGAGTTACAGGAATGTGTGTGACTCAAAGGCAGTTGCATCAAGTCACACCTCAATTCTGGATGGCAACTTCATGGGCGCTGCACTGTGGAGTCCCCATTCCAGTTAACCTTCTACCTCCCATATAATCTGTCTTATTCCAAGACAATTTGTAGCTGTGGAGTGGACAAGAGGGAACAATTATTGAAAGTCCAGGAGAGGATCTTGTTACTGTCCCCTCCTCCATCTACTAGGGAATTTTCAAAAGCTCCATTACCATAGCCATAGACCTGACATTAGTCTTTAAAATAATTTATTTATTTGCAAGTGGGGGGAGAGAAGGGGGAAGAGAAAGAGAGAATGAGAATGGGCATGTCAGGATTTCTAGCCACTGCAAATGAACTCTAGATACATGTGCCACTTTGTGCATCTGACTTTACCTGGGTACTAGTGAGTCTGGCTTTGCAAGCAAATGCCTTAACTACTGAGTCATCTTTGCAGTTCCAGACCTGGCATTATCATATTGTTTGGTTCCAAAGTTGCCATAGCTAAGCAACTAAGTTCCCGGGGAGGCACAGTCACTAAGGGTAATTGGGTGCAATACCAGATGCATGAAATGACCTAAATAAAACATCTTTGAAGATGCTTGAGCATATTCTCTTATTTTATCAAGGATGAATCGGAAATGCAGGAAAGACTGATTGACTCATAATCTTATGACAAACTTCAGGTATGCAAATAAGAATCAAAAGCTAGTCATGAAAAGCGGGTTGGTCCATCCTGCAATATTCAAAACAGAATTCCTAGAGACCTACATAGCCAACTACAGTTATTTGATATTTTGCATTTCAAATACCAAGACTTTTTTGACATTTCCTAACTATACTAAGCATTGGAATAAACATTTGCTCATAGCCTTTCTCATTTTTAAATTGATATTTTTTATACCTTGGCCTAGAATGAATTTATAATTATAAAAATTTAATATATTTTCATACATAATTCTGTAGATATGCTTCTTGTCACCCTTTAAAGTTGTATTTAATAGATTTAAAATCTCATTCATAGGAGAATACAAACTGAATGAGTAAGATTCTCATATGTTAGAGGAGTATAAAATCAAGTGAAATGACCAAAGTTACTGGGGCACTGGAATGCTGCTACTTTTAGCATGAACTATGAAGGGATGAAAAGTACTATGAAATGTTTGCCTGTACCCACTAGGAAAAATACAACTTACACAACCACTTAAGCTCAGTATATAAAGTGCTTGTCTTGTAAACATGAAGAGCCAAGGTTTCCTTTTTTTTTTTTTTTTTTTTTTTAAGTTTTTGTTTATTAGAGAGAGAGAGGGAATGAGCATGCCAGAGCCTCCGGCCACTGCAAATGAACTCAAGACGCATAAGCCACCTGGTGCAGCTGGCTTATGTGGGTCCTGGGGAATCAAACCAAGGCCTTTGGCTTTGCAGACAAACACCTTAACTGCTAAGTCAACCCTCCAGCCTGGACCCAAGTTTTATATTAGTACTCACATAAGGACACAGGCTATTATTGCCTATAATCTCTGCTCTGGGGAAGCAAAGACAAGGTGAAGGTTGGGACTGGCTAACTTGTCCAACCCGATAGGTGAGTTCCAAGATAATAAAAGCTTCTGTGTCAAAGGGGTGCCAGAGGATGACACTAGTGTGTGCACTCTGGACTTAGCATGTGTGTATATACACATGCATGTATACATGCACCTCGACTTACACCTACTTAAACATACATGTGCAATAAATAAATTAATAACATTGACTTCACTCTATTTCCCAATTTTGCTTGTGCTGCAAGAGTTGTTCGAATGTTGCATTTCTGTTGATTAAAAGGGATCATAACATTTATACAAATTGATTAGGAAGAAAACAAATTACGAGCCATCAGACTTTTGAAAACAAGTTTAGATAATGTCTTAATTCCATCTTTTCCTGCCCTAACAAGCTGGCCTAGAGGCTAATCAGTAAAAGTATCAGGATTCTTTGTTTCAAAAATATGCTTAGCCGGGCGTGGTGGCGCACGCCTTTAATCCCAGCACTCGGGAGGCAGAGATAGGAGGATCACCATGAGTTCAAGGCCACCCTGAGACTACATAGTTAATTCCAGGTCAGCCTGGGCCAGAGTGAGACCCTACCTCGAAAAAAAAAAAAAAAAAAAAAAAAAAAAAATGCTTGTTTTATATTAGGCCTAGCATATTCTTCCATGCTTAAAACAGGATCTTAAAATCCTATGTCTTACATAGAATTAAAGTTATTTTGCTATTTTTATTTCTAGTTTAAGAACATGAAAATTGATGATAGCTAATGAAAATGATAAGATGTAAAAATATATTAGTGTATTTTTATATTATTAATTGCAAATATTTAACTAACATTAAAAGTCTAATAATATAGTCTAATAATCAGAATGGAATAATTTTAAGTTTGAGGCAAATCTTCTTCATTTAACTTTTATTCAACATATTGATAAATTTTATTTATTCTTTCAGAAATTAAGTTTTCTATTGTGTTCTATCTAAATCTATTTTTTAAGGAAAATTGGACATTGACTAACATTTTTAGCGTTAGAAAAGATAGGCCTTTTAATGTCTATATACATTTTACAATTAACATGTCAGTTCCTTCCTTTCATAATAGGTGCCAGAGATAAAAAATAATCACCCTTCCTCTTCAGACTAATACTGAATTTTTTATCTTTTATGAGTGGGATCTTTTGATTCCCCTCATAATACCTTATAAGTTTCTTTGACCGACATGCTTATAAATACACATAAACACACACACACACACACACACACACACACACACACACACACACACACTCAAAATCTAGGTCCTTCATATAAGAGAAAATGTGGTATTTGCATTTACAGTTTGGCTTACTTTATTTTATTTAAGGTAATGATTTCTAATTGTGTACACACATATATCATTTTCTTTATCCATTTCAATTCCTGTTTAGTCTAGTTTCTGTTTGTGGCTACACACATTCAATAAAACATTGATATATCATTTTCTTTATCCATTCTCCTAGTTTTTGAGCATAGTCTAGTTTCTTTGACTCCTTTGTATCATCAATTTGTCTTGATGTGGGAAGAAAATTGGACTTTGACTAGTTTTTTTAGCGCTGTGACCTAAAATAGTAACATAACTGGATCCTTATACATTTTTAGTTTAACATGTCAGTGGACATTTCATAATAGGTGCCATGATAAACATTTTCAGCGTTGTGAAAAGATAATACTTTTTAATGATTAGCATCCTTTTACAATTAACATTTCAGTTAAGGGTTCCTTTTTATTTCTTGCAAAAATAAAATAATCTGTAAGACATTTTCATACAGTTTTTGATTTATTTTATGTGATTAGCATCATGGTGTTATTGATTTTATTTTGACATTTCTGTTAAGAGGTTTCTTTTATTGCTTTCAATTGCTTCCTGAGCTTTACCCTTATTCTGTTCCATGGGATATTTTTTCATACAGTTTTTGATTTATTTTGTATGTTCATTTCAAAGTGTAGCACAAGATTTTTTTCAATTTTATTTTTAGAGATTCATATTTTATTGCAAGACTTTCTCTGAGAACAGGGCAATTATTCAGTTTTTTTGGATATTTATTTCCCTTAATTTGACATTTGTTAAAAAAATGGTAAAGTAACAGAATGCATGTTTTTATTTAAATTAGTTGTATGTTTTACAAGACTTTTGGATCAAAGTCAATTTTTTTTTTTTTGGTAGATGAAAGAGGGTTTGACATTTGTTAAAAAATGGTAGCTTGCAATGCATGACCAGCCAGAATCTTAAGTATATATTTATGACATGTGTTTTTATCAGTTTATACTTTTGGATTAAAGAGGGTTTCTTTTCTCTCCATAATTTTAGTAAGCAATGGACCACATGTTTAAGTATATGAAACGAAGTGTTTTTACAGTTTATAAGTATGGATGACTTTAAAAGAAATGTTAGTGGTTGAGATGAGTGGGAAAAGTACTACACATTTGGTCTGGAAGTGGGTACAGCTCCACAGCTTGTTGTTCCAGGGTTTCTCCATTCTGTTCCAGGGACTCTATAGAGACAGTACATAAACACGTAGGGTCATCTCTTTAAATCCTCTTCCTGGGCCCTTTTGCTGCTGAAAGATTCTACAACTTTTACAAAATGGCTTTAAATATATAAACCACAGACTAAAAACATCTCATAAAAAGACCTGTGGGCAGCACCCTCTTCAGCATCAAAATGGAAGACCATTTCATCTTTCTTCTTAAACTATCTAGTAGATTCTATACTTACATTAAAATATTGCCTTTTAAAGAGAAAATGGGGAATTTTAACAGGCAGTAAGACATTCCTATAGCAGACCTCTGTTAACATTCTTCCTAGAAACATACTGCATTCAAGTATCACAACATATGTAAAAACTATCTTATTTATTTATTTGAGAGAGAGAGAGAGAATGGATGCACCAGGGTCATTAGTCACTGCAAACGAAGTCCAGAGGCATGCTCCACCTTGTGCATCTGGCTTTAAGTGGTACTGAGATGTATAGTGGGAGGATTTAAATTAATATTTTTATTTGAATTCTACAAAAGGTGAGATGTATTACTTTACTGTCAAAATTATGTGCTGTTTACCTTAAAGTTCAGTTAGTGGTGGAAATATATTTTGCATGGTCACCACATTCTATAAATATAAATTTTCATGGTATATTTTTAAATTAAGAGCATATCAGAAATGTTACTAATTCTAGGAAATATATGTGGTGATTATAAGTTTTTCAGGAGGGTATGTGATAGTTTTTGTGTATAATCATCCTTTATTCTATTTGTCTTCTTAGAAAAATATTGCCTTTTAAAGAGAAAATGGGGGAATTTTAACAGGCAGTAAGACATTCCTATAGCAGACCTCTGTTAACATTCTTCCTAGAAACATACTGCATTCAAGTATCACAACATATGTAAAAACTATCTTATTTATTTATTTGAGAGAGAGAGAGAGAGAGAGAGAGAGAGAGTGTGAGTGAGAGAGAATGGATGCACCAGGGTCATTAGTCACTGCAAACGAAGTCCAGAGGCATGCTCCACCTTGTGCATCTGGCTTTAAGTGGGTACTGAGGGATCAAACCTGTGTCATTAGCCATTGTAGGCAAGCACTTTAATCACTGAGCAATCTGTCAAGGCCCCACTATGTATTTTTGATGAAAATAGTTGCAGTCTCAGTACAGGGATAAAGCCAAATAAGAGCACATGAAAATATTTATGAATCTGAGAAATGGAATCTGTGGTACTCCATTTTTTAGCTTTATTTTTTGTTCATTTTCCTTAAACATAGGAAACAATTATTGTTAGAATAATGCATAAACACATGAAGAACTGTAGAAGTGTTTCATGAAATTAATAATATTTTTCATGTGATAAATGCATTTATATGAAAGTTATAGAAATTACAAATTATTAGTGATACACAAGGTGCTATCAAAATAGATGAAAAATAAACATCAGGGCTGGAGAGATGGCTTAACAGTTCAGGTGCTAGCCTGCAAAGCCAAAGGACCCAGGTTCAATTCTCCAGGACCCATGCAAGCCAGATGCACAAGGTGGTTCATGCGTCTGGAGTTCATTTGCAGTGTCTTAAGGCCCTACCTTCTTCTCTCTCTCTCTCTCTCTCCCCCCACACTCTCTGCTTCTTTCTCTTTTTCTCAAGTAAATAAATAAAAATTAATAAAATAACATAAGCATTATATATGTATAACTTTTTCAGGGTGCATGACTTTTCCATACACAAAATATACAGTATTGTACACATAAATGTTCAACATATATTCCAGGTGGTGAATATTCTAAATGCATTAATTTGCACAATTTTTCCCAGCAAATGTATAGTGAAACATGAAACTCAAATACCTATAATTCATTGCTGTGACTTAAAATTACTTTTTAAATTATTCAACTATTCACTCATATAAAGTTAAACACACATACAAAAATTTTAAGATACTACTTGGAGAAAGATTATGATCCAACGTTGCCTGGCATTTGAAACCTGAGTACTTTATTAATTAAAATATACTACGGATCTTTAAAATCTTATTGCATGCTCTTAAAAGTAATTAGTTTATTCCACGTGGTCTAATGTGAAACACTAGAGTGAGAATCAGTCAACTTTGATTTAATAAAATTTAAAAACCTTGTGGTTTGCTATATCATTAGATTGGATTGAAATTCTATCATCAGGAAACCCATCCCCCTATTCTAGGCTCAAAAGCCTTAACCATGATTAACAGTTTTTAGAGAAAACAGTTCTTTATTAATTTCAATGAATAAACTGAAAATAAAGTAATGAAGTGTAAGAATCATGAGGAAACCTTAGTAAAACATATTATACTCACTAGTTACCACTTATCTTAAATAAAACTTTATGGCTTCATTAGGGCAGAATATACTTAGAACTGCACTCCTTTCATCAATTTTGGATAGATTTTAAATTCCATTCATCCTCTATTCCAGTAGGTGTAAGTATTGACTTATAAATCTGTAGTTCACCAGAGACAGAGAACTTCCTCAAACTCCGGGACCTGTCAATGTTATTTGCTCTGACTTGTGACATGTTAGCAGATGAGAGTCAGGCAGGGTACTGAAGTACATTTTTACTAGCAGTGACCTCTAGTGTGATCACTTTGAACAAAGACCAGCAACTGGCAAAGAATTTCAAAGACACCCTAGTCTGGAGCTGTGAGTTGATGGAAGTAGCCCTGTCTCAAAGGCCAAGTAGCTACAGGAACATAAACAGAGTCATTTCTACATATCATTCAAGTTTATTTAATGTATAAATGCTATATCATAACCAATATCTTTATTGATATACTACACTCTCATGAAAGAAAACTAGTAACAAAATAATTGAGGTTTTCATTTTTTTCTATGAAAGTTGAAAATTAATCTAAATGATCTCAATCAAATATTAAAAATAATAACTTTATGTTGAAAATATAAAGACAAATGACAAAACAAGAGCTAAGGATATGTATTGGTAAAGCCTTCTTTTTTATGCTACTACAGAGAGAAAATATAATTAGCAATGTCAAAAATTACTTAATTATGACATATTCTGGACATTAAAAAGGTGAAAAGATATTTTGGTTATTTTTGTTTGTCTGTAAAATTTTCAATGTCAACCTAGCAATATAGAACTGAAATTAAATACTTTAGATATTTAGTATTAATGATGACTACCTGTTCATATTTTATATGATGAGTCACTGTTCATGAAAACTAATATTTTCCAGAATATCTTAAAATAAATGTACTTAATGAGAATTAAAAGGAACTGAATAATTGGTCTAGGCAAGGATATGGCAAAGTCTACTGAATTAGAATCTTTGTATTACATTATCCAATTCAAAAGTTCAATTTAAGTGGTCTTTGAATTAATTCTTGATAAATTTTGTATTTTAAAACTATTTTACTAAGCAATAGAGTGCACACATATCAGATGTCTTGCCGTAGATTCATGAGCTGAGTTGACATTGAGCAATAGCACTTTTACTCTCAAAGCTTCACAATATTTCTTACATCAGGATGGGCATTGGACATTCTCTCACCATTTCCATCACAGTTTTCTTTCTCGGGTTTATAGATCAATGGGTAAAGCATGGTAAATAACCATGGAATAAAAGATAGAAAATTCTTAATTGTGAAGCATGAAAATATACAAGTAAAATCTTAACAGAGAAAGAAATGGCAGTTCAAGGACAGGCACATGTGGAAGGCTTTGTACCATCCTCCTACTGAAGAAGTTTCAAAAAGGAAAATTCAGAAGGCAGAGAAATTACATGGTGCATATTTCATCAAGAGAGGTAAAAGTAGAACTATTGTGTTTAGTGTAGAGGTCAGAGCAGGAGGCAACAGCAATAGCATGCTCACAGACAAGCTATTAGTGTTTTTAGTCCCATGAAAGGTCAGTAAATAGTGTATGTACATTAAAAAATCAAGCCTGTGTGTAATGGAGCTACTAACAAAGACCAAAGCTTCTTGGAGTTGCGATTGTGTAGAGAGGAGGTTTATGAATTGCCAAAAATTGGCCGTGGCCCATCACTGCCAACATGGATGAGTCTGGTACCGAGGGGATTCATTCAAAGAAGAAAAGCTTGATGCATCCTATGAACGATATGGTCTGTCTTCCAAATCAGGTGTTCTAACAGTTAGGGAAGGGCTACTGTGGATGAATAGAAATCAATAGAAGACATTTAAAAGGATGTTGATGACAGCATTCCCATAAGGAAATGTTGCAAGAGGACATTAGTACCAGAGATGAGCAGATTTTCTAAAGCCATATAAAATTAATTGATATAATTGATATTTCAAGTGACAATTTAAATATGGCTTTAAACCAAAATTCTGGAAAACAAACTCCCAGATTTAGTAAAATATAAAATCTAAGGTTCATTATTTATGAATTTCAGGGGTAGGTAAAGATAAATTTTGTACTCTTTGAATCAGTGCATAGATATTATAGTTGAAAAGAAAGTTATAAGCACCAGAACAACACCATGGAATTCTTCCCTAGTGGGGCAAGGCATGTAAACAGATTAGTGCATATATACTCTTTTTATAAGGTGCATAGCATAATCTGTTTTCTTTATTGGAGAAAGGAACAAAGGGAATTATTTTTTAAATATGATTTTAAAAAAATCATAAAATACGGAACAACAGAAAGACGTTGAGAGACCAAGAGAAAGAAATCATGAAAGATGTAGAGAAGAAATGAAAGGGCAAGAAAAAGAAAATAAAGGAAATGTAAAATAAAAGAGAAACACATGTGCAATTTCTAGGGGTACTGATTCAGGACATCATTAGAAGACCATTATTTGGCCTATGCTAAGAGAGATAATAACATAATTTTCATTTTTTTTGCCTTTTACACACAAGCTATTTTAATGCATAATTGGTATTACCACATATGTACATATATTATCCCATTAGTCTGCAGAATATTTTCCTACCATTATTTAAACATTTTTTAAAAACATGAATTCAAAGTAGAAAATAATTTTTAAAAGTACTAAGGAAGTGTGTGTGTCTATAATGAGTGAGAAAGGCCTTTTATGTGAATTAATTTCCTCACAGATTCCTTTACATCATTGTTTCTGAGGCTGTAGATGAGGGGGTTCAGCATAGGGATGACCATGCTATAAAACACAGTGATAACCTTGACCAGGAGCAGGGAGCTTCTAGATTCGAAAACGCAGTAGAGAAGGAGAATCGTCCCATGGCAGAAGCAGATGGCAGTCAGATGGGGGGCACAGGTGGAGAAGGCTTTTTTGAGTGCTCCTTTTGTAGGAATCTTGATGACAGTCACAAAGATGACCACATAGGACACAATGATGATGATAAGGCTGCAAATCTCATTGAATGTACAAATGACTGTGCACACCAGCTGGCTGAGGGTGGCATCAGAGCAGGCTGCAGAGAGGATGGCAGAGTGCTCGCAGCAGAAGTGATTGATGAGGGTAGATCTACAGTAAGACAGTGCTGAAAGAAAATATGTGAGTGTGGTGGAACAGAGTCCACCCCATAGGTAAGTGCTGGCTATCAGGAGAGCACAGAACCTATGAGACATGGCAACTGTGTACAGCAAGGGGTTACAGATAGCCACAAAGCGGTCATAGGCCATGGCTGCTAACATAAATGTTTGGGTAATGACACAACTGCAACCAAAGAAAAACTGTGCTAGGCATCCTTTGGGGGAAATAGACCTGTCTTCCGCTACCAAGTAGTTTAACAGTTTTGGTGTAATTACAGTAGTGTAACAAAAATCAACAAAAGATAAATGGCTAAGGAAAAAGTACATGGGAGTGTGGAGTTTGGGATTAATCCTGATGATCAAAATCATACCTAGGTTTTCCAACACAGAAACGGTATAGATTGTCAAAAACGCCAGGAACAGTGGCACCTGCAAGCTTGGATATTCTGAGAATCCCAGGAAGATAAAGACAACGCCAGTACTCTGATTTCTGTCTTGCTGCATTTGGTTCCTGTGGGAGGAAAGATGAGCATTCATCCTAAGTGGCCACTGTTATAGGAAAACAGAAAATTTTAATTCATGGCTGGATGTACATTAACAGATGGCATAAATAAACCTGTCATCATGAAATAATTTGTTTCCACTTGGATATTTATTCAGCAAGTTAGGAAAAATGGCAATAACTCTTTTCCTTAGTGAAATCTGTACTCAGCAACCATTTCTTATCTTTCTATCAGTTATGAACTTTAGAAGGCATAATAAATAAGCAGAACTTAATTAATTTATTGTATGAAAATAAGTACATACATGTAAAAGAATACAGAATAACACAATATAACCTTTTTCATTTTTTGTTTGGTAAGCAAACTCCTCATATTGGTCATAAAAATGATAACCACAATGCAATCAATACTCAACTTTACAACTAATTTTGAGAATCACAAATATATGATTATATCATCTTCACACATGAATACTGGGAAGACTATCAGCCTAACTATAATAGGCAATAGTCTATGGACTCTTCACAATAAAGGGGCTTTTATAAGATCAGCTCTTTGTAGATATGTTACCACTGTTCATTCATTTATAAATACAAAGTACATAGAGCAAGTAGTTTGCATATTTTCTATATTCCACATTCCTCTTATTGGTCCATGAAATGATATTTTTGTTTATTTTTTTATTTTTAAACATTTTATTTTTATTTATTTATTTGAGAGAGAGAGAGAGAGAGATGCATAACTAGGCAGGTAGAGAGAGAATGGGCATGCTAGGGCCTCCAGCCACTGCAAATGAACTCCAGATGCGTGTGCTCCCTTGTGCATCTGGCTTATGTGGTTCCTGGGGAGTCAAACTTGTCTCCTTTGGCTTTGCAGGCAAGCACCTTAACTGCTAGGCCATCTCTCTAGCACCTTATTTGTTTTTTTTTATTTTTTTTAATTTTTAAAAATTATTTTATTTATTTTGGAGAGAGACACAGAGACAGACAGAGAGGGAGAGGGAGACAGACAGAGATGGGCGCTCCAGCAGTCTCTCAGCTGCTGAGAATGAAATCCAGATGAGTGCGCCCCCTTGTGGTCAAGTGTGGCATTGCGCCCTTGTGTCACTTTTGCATCTGGCTAAAAGTGGGACCTGGAGATTGGAACCGCTGGAGATTGGAACTGGGTTCTTTGGCTTAGCAGGCAGGTACCTTAACCGCTAAGCCATCTCTCCAGCCCTTAATTTGTTTATTTTTAATTAATTAATTATTTATTTTCAAGCACACACAGCAAGAGAGAGAGGGAGAGAGAGAGAGAGAAAAGGATAGAGGGAATGAATATGGGTGTGCCAGGGCCTGTTGCTGCTTCAGATGAACTCCAGACAGCTTTATGTGAGTACTGGGGAATCAAACCCAGGCCAAAAGGCTTTGCAAGCAATAGTTCCTCTAAATACAAAAATTTAAATTGCTATATTTGGGGAATCCTTACTGGTTAAGAAGAATCAGATATAAAGCACTATGTCTCCCACAAGAATAATCAATCAAAAGGCTGGGCGTGGTGGCGCACACCTTTAATCCCAGCACTCGGGAGGCAGAGTTAGGAGGATGGCAGGGAGTTTGAGGTCACCCTGAGAATACAGAGTGAGGTCTAGATCAGCCTGGGCTAGAGCGAGCCCTTACCTCGAAAAACCAAAAAAAAAAAAAATAATAATAATAATAATAATAAATAAATAAATAAATAAATAAATAAAATAATCAATCAAGATACTGTATAATTTCATCAGACATCAACAAAAGTGGGCATGCTTGGATATAAATAGCTCAACTAAAATACCTTAAATCTATCCGGGTATGGTGGCTCATGCCTTTAATCTCAGCACTCGGAAGGCAGAGGTGGAAGGATCACTATGAGTTCAAAGACACCTTGAGAATACAGAGTGGAAAAAAAAAAATCCTTTAACTCTCTGAGACAAGGTCAATCAAACTGATTCTTGTATTTTATTAATTACTTTGAATATGCAGCTGTGTTATTTTCCATGTTTTTTCTTAAAGCAAAGCTCATGTCTTCAGAATTAAATCTGGTTTTGATTCTGTCCATTGAAATTATGTACACAAGATTCATGACTGAACATGACAGCTTGCCCAATATGTTATTTACAAGTGCAAACACTTATTACTCTAATTGTTGGCATTCTATAATACTTAGCTTGATTACTGTTTTCTACCAATAGAAAATTTCTAGAAGTAGGTTGTGAATTATTTTGGACTAGCTTTAAACCCTTAATATCTGTTGTGTACACTGGCCTGTTCAAGCTAGAATGTGACATTCAGAACAAATATGCTGGTTGTCATAGAAACACATGTGTAATGAGGAAAAGGTGTATTTGACTCACTAGTATACCTAGACATTTTCATTATACTGTCTGCTGTGGGAGCTTAAGGAGATAGATGCACACTACATTTTCAATAATATGCAATAACAATTTTGTAACATTTTGGTTTTTTATAATATTATTCTCTACATATCAAGTCATATTTGAATCTTTGCACTCATCTGCTCTTTCTATTTTTCCTCTGTGTGAATACTTCCTTAACTCATTCTAATGCTAACATATTTCATCATATAAGCATGACTCAGATACCAAAAATGACATTGCTAACTAGCCAAGCCTTATTGATAAGGCATTTGCAGAGTCTTGAGAATGTTAATTACACTTAGGAAAGACCATTGACCTTGATCCAGGTCAGTGTGAGTTGAAGCTTTACTTCATTTGCCTATTAACATTTGGCTTTGACAAGTTATTTAACTTCTGTACCTTAACTATTTGTATATACAAGTACAGTCATCCTATAAATATCATTAATCATTACTATTATTGGTGTCACTTTCTTGGTCCTTCAAATCTCTTTTCATCTCCACTTTGACCTGAAGTTAAAGCAAAATTCAAGAGCTTATTAACAAGTCTTCCTTTCTGAAGTCCCACTTTACAACCCTTATGCTCATCAAAATAGAAGTATGTGCTTGCAAACCCTGCAAGAAACTTTTGTTGAATTTTTTTGACAATGGTGCTAAAATGCTTGTACATTTACAAAAAAAATAATTTCACAAAGCATTTGTAGTCTAAGCATTTCTATTTGAAGACCTATAAATCTCTCATATCATTAAAAATATACCATATCCTTCTAACCATTTACTCATCATTTTCAAACTTTCATATACAAAGTACATTCTTCACATATATCCTAAGCAGTAGTCATACCCCTGGATCAGTGAGCCTTTCCAAAATATATTTCTTGACTTAATGGTTCACTAAAGGATTTTTGTCCATCTAGAACACCCAAGTTTTCTATCAAATTTTATTCATTATTATGTAGTTTTGAGAAATTCCATGCTACACTCATTCAGAAACTTTTGGTGATTAATATTGGTTTCAACCTTTCACTGTTTGCAAGCTATAAAAACTGGAATACATATTTTTATTAAGTATAATACATCTTCCTCTAAGATACTGCTAAAACTTAAACATGGTTAAATGATATTACTTTACTATGCACCAGGATTATTACACATTATTACAGCAGACAAATAAATGTCAAAGGTAAAATCATACCAAAATTATTTATGATGAAACAGAGCTCAGTACCTTGAATTGTTATTATCAGCTGAATGAGATGGGTATAAGTGCCACTAGATCACAGATATTTTTCTCTACAAAGATAGTATATTTCTGTCTTCAGTGTTTCCCACATGTGAATTTTAATGTGAAACAAGGATAAATCAATCACAGGAAACCAGACACCATCTGTATTTATATATCAATGGTATCTTTGAAAAATTTAGTAAATTATTAATGTTAAGTCTCAAAAATTTGACTGCAAAGATTATTCAATTTAGAGATTGGCAGAGAGAGCTTATTTAAAATATAAGTTGGTAAATGTGCCAGCAAAGATTTTTTAATTCCTACAACAAAACCATATGATAAACAAATACAGCCTCTTGGTGTGTTAAAAATAATATATATATATTTCCTGCATTTATGTTTCCATTTACCTGCATAACCTTAGGGAATCAGACCCTAGAGAATCTTGGCTGAGTGTGTACATTAGTTATAAACAAGATTAATGAAGAAAATGATTTCCTGTTAATTAAGAACATAATTAATACAAATCACTAAATCATGTTAGAACTTGGCCATGCTGGTCACCTACTAGGAAAGTACAAACATTCTATAGCAATCAAGTGACTGATTTAAAGTATTATATGCTCATGGTGGGTGAAAAGTATAAACAACTATGGCTAGCTTTATCAAAAGAAGCAGGCTAAACTCACAAGAAATGGTGTGGGGAGGGTCATCAGACACCCCCATCTAAGACTTAGACACCCCTGTGCCAGGTGTATACAATAATGCACAAGATCTTATGACCTCAGGAGGAGATAGAGTATATAGAGAAGAAAAGATCTAGGAATAATGAGCTCCATTGACATAGTTTCTCTGGAGTCTCCATGCTCTGTAAGTAAGCCTTCACTCCAAGACTAAGGGGGGAGCATCTGCAGGGGAAATCCTGAAAAAGTGAGCTCCATTGAGATGGTGTCTGTGGAGTCTCCATGCTCTATAAGTAACACTTCACCCCAAGACTGAGTGAGGAGCATCTGCAAGGGGCAGGGGTAATCCCAGTAGAGTGAGCCCCGCTGAAGTGCTGAGTGTGAGGCTGAGGGAGGAGTAATTTTGACATAGAAATTTCCATCTAAGTGGTGACTTTGGTGGGGGCACATTCTTATAAGTAACCTCCTCTTTATGCTCTGTAAGTGATTCCCCAATAAACTCATTGGTTCAACAACTGGTATTGGTGTAATCATACTTTCGTCTGCCATCTGAGACATATTTGGGTAAAGGCATGTGTCCATGTCTCCTCAATAGAAAAGTTTCCCATGACAGTGGGAAATATGACACTTTTGGTGGTTGGATTCAGGTTTCCCCTATAAACTTAGGTGTTCTGAATGCTAGGTACCCAGTTGATGGAGATTTGGGAATTAACACCTCCTGGAGGTAGTATATTTTTAGGGGCAGGCTTATGGGTGTTATAGCCAGTTTCCCCATGACAGTGTTTGGCACATTCTCCTATTACTATTGTCCACCTGATGTTGGTGAGGAGGTGATGTCCATCCTCTGCTCATTCTGTCATTTTCCCTTACCATCATGGAGCTTCCCCTCGAGTCTGTAAACCAAAATAAACCTTTTTTTTTTTTTTTTTTTTTGTCCCACAAGCTGCTCTTGGTCAGGTGATCTCTGCCAGCAATGCAAACCTCCACAGTGCCTAGCAATACCTTCACAAGCCCCTCATAATAGGAGAAAAAGACTGTGACATCAAAATGAAAGAGAGACTAATGGAGATAGGGAGGGGATATGATGAAAAGTGGAGATGTGAAGAGGAAAGTGGTGCAGGGGAGGGAATTACTGTGGTTTATTATCTTTAAGTATAGACGTTGTCAAAAAAAAAACTTAAAAAATATTTTAAAAATTAGAGTATCAAATACTTGTATTTTAAAATAATAAAGAGGGGCTGTAGAGATGATTCTGCAGTTAAAGTTACTGGCTCGCAAAGCATGATGAACAGGGTTTAATTCTCTAGGACCCACATAAAGCCAGACACACGAAAGGGCACATTTGTGTGGAGTGTGTTTGCAGAGACAAGAGGCTCTGGCATATGCAACTCTCTCTCTCTCCTCTCTCTCTTTCTCTGTCTCTCTCATAAATAAATAAAATATTTTTTACAAAGAAAAAACATGTGGCAACAACACCCCTACTGAGGAGTGCCCTCAGGGAAAGTGGGGCAGGGAGAGGGGATATAAGACTACAACCTTTATAAAATAAAATAATTAATAATAAATTACAATGTGGAGAGAAAAAGTGGTCTGAGAGAGTGTGGCTGTAAAGGTTGTTCAGTGGTTAGATGCACTTGTTTGCAAAGACTGATGGCCAAGGTTCATTTCCTCAACCACCCACATAAACCAGACACTAAACAGTGCACAAGTATTTGGCTGGTGTTTGTTAGAAGTGGCAAGATGCCCTGACATACATGTGTGACACACACACACACACACACACACACACACACACACACACACACACACACAAATAAATGCATATATTTCATTGTCATCATACTTTCCAAGGCTCAACAACTATTGTGGAAGAGGTGGTGGAAAGAATGTAAGAGCCAAAGGAAGGGGAAGGGGATGAATGCTTTACAATAATGTCTTCCAGACACAAAGTAGTTGTAACATTCATGATCTCACAGTGGCTCAGACGACCTACATAATACTTGCATAATAGGAGTGAAAAAGTGATTATATCAAAATAGAAGACAGACCAGTTTGAAATAAGGGATTTAGTGGAGGGGATAGAAGAGGGGGAAAAAGAGAGTGCCTGGAAAGGTTCATTTGTTTATTTATTTTCATTTCATTTATTTATTTCATTTCATTCATTTGAGAGAGAGAGAAAGTTGGGTCTCTAGCCACTGCAAATAAACTCCAGATGCCCACACCATGTTTGCATCTGGCTTATGGGGGTACTGGTGAATCATACTTTTGTCCTTAGGGTTTGCAGGCAAGCATCTTGACTTCTAAGTCATCTCTTCAGCCCTGGGAAGGGTTTATGGTCATGGTATATTGACAATATGTGAGACAGTTGTCAAAAAAAGTAAAAATAATGCACTGAACACAAAAGAAGAAATTATACCCAACAAATACAACGTAAAATGTTCCACAAATTACTGGCAAATAAAAATAAACAACAAATTATAAAAAAAAGTCACAGACCACAATCAAGTTGTTGTCAGTCCAATGATTGGAGGATAGTTGGACATGCACAAATGAGCAAATATCTGATAAAAGTAAAAGAAAGTATAAAATCATATTATTATCTCAATAGGAGCAAAGGGGAATTTATAAAATTAAACTTTCTTTAATAATAAAAGCCCTAAATTAATTAGGACCTCAACAAAATGAAGGCTTCATGAGACCAACTACAGCTGACATCTTGCTGAATAGGGAAAAAATGAGAGTCAGTGCTTCCAATATCACAAGCTAGACAAAGTGTCCCCTTTCACAATTGTCTTCAATATATTACTACATGGTTTAGACAGAGAAAATATAACACATTTACATAAAAATGAGAAAGGTAAACATTACACCTCTTTGCTGATAGTATGTTTCTAGACATGGAAAAACCCATGAACCACGTAGAAAAAGAATATTATTACTGATAAAGGCACTTGGTATATTAACAACATACAAAATCAAACACAAAACCAGTAGCTTTTCCATAGCTCAAAGTATTCTGAGAAAGAAATTATGCAAACAGTAATTTGCAGTATCCAACAATGATAAAATTACAAGGAATAGACTTAACTAAGCAAGTGAAAAGCTCATACAGCAAAAACTACAAACAGTGGTGAATGAAATTGAAGAACATAATTAAATATTGAAAAGATTTCCTTTCTCATATGTAGGAAAATTTAACACTGTACAATTCAAAGAAATCTGCCTATTCAATATGGACCCAGCAAGATTCTGTGTATTTTCTTATATCATATACAAATCTGACTGCAAATTCACATGGAGATATAAAATACTTTTAATAGTCAAAGTAAGCTTCACCAACAAGCAACAGAAGACCTGACCTCAAATTTTGCTATACAGCCATACTAACAAAATACTATGGTCTTAGCATATAAAACATTCATGTAGACCAATAGAACAGAGGCCTCAGAATATAAAGAGTATGATAGAACTTCTCAGTATATATCCAAAGAAATGATGTCAGCATAACCATTTGCCAACTAATATATTGGCATACCACTGATTCCTAACCAAGTTGCCAGAAACATACATTGGAATAAGGGCAGCTTCTTCAAAACAGTTCTGGGAAAATTGCATATCCACAGGCAGAAGATTGCTGAAGATGGACATGCAGGAGACAGAGATGAGGTCACTCTTCCAACTATAGCTAAAATTGATGTAAATGGATCCAAGAACTTAATGTTCAATTAAAAAGTCTGAAATAGATATAGGTGAGTAGTAGAATCACATCAATAAATGACTACATGCAATGCCTTTATATAAAGGACCCTGAGATACAAGAAAGAAAGGCACTTATGATAATCATGTTACATATGAGTTATTGGCTTCAGCACAACAATTAACAGTGATAAACAGACTACCCAGTGGAAGAAAACATTTGCCAGCTACTCATTTAACAGAATGTTAATATTAATATATTTTAAAACTCCTAATTATAGCAATAAAAGTCATGTATCCGAATTTAAAAAGGGTCTAATGATATGCACGGACTTCTCAGGAGAGTAATACATGACACAGAAGCTTCACTGACCACCAGGGAAATTAACATTGCATTGAGATTCCACCTTAGAGCACTTAGAATGTCTATCATAAAAGTAAATAAATAACAAATGCTAGAAATGATGCAGATTGTAGGGATCTCCCAAACTTGTGAACCCCCAAATTTATCCTATTTTTAACAAAGAATTGATATAATGGACTCAAGAGGATAAATTATGAATTATTGAGTTTATTTATGGAAAATTCATAACTTATGAGGTTTATTTAGGGAAAACTGATAACTAGTAATAAAAAGTGGGGGCAGTTATACCCATGAGAGCACACATGTGCACACACACCTAGAGGCCCCTTCAAATAACAGACCACAGAGGATTAAGAAATACAAGGTTGGAGAGATGGCTCAGCAGTTAAGGCACTTGCCTGCAAAGCCAAAGGACCCAGGTTTAAATTCTCCGGTACCCATGTAAATGCAGATGCATAAGATGGTGCATGTGTCTAGAATTTGTTTGCAATTGCTGGAGGCCCTGGAGTGCTTCTCTCTCTCTCTCTCTCTCTCTCTCTCTCTCTCTCTCTCCCTCCTTGAACCCCACCTCTCTCTCAAATAAATAAATAAAATATTTTAAAAATGAAATAATGAAAGACTCAGAAATCCAAAATAAATGTTACATATAATCAAAGTGAGACAGTACCTTCAAAACATTGCACAGATAGAAGGAAGAAGAAAAATACCCAAGTCAAGGTAACTACTGTCCCCTTCACAGCCAGGCTGGGAAGGAGAGACAGACTAAAGTGAATGCTCAGTCCAGGTCACAGGACAAAGTGAGAGAAAGCATGCTGGGTCATGTAAGTAACCTTCTTTATATATATCAGAAATCCAATCAGGGTGAGCCTTTTCATCACATTCAGGTTTGTAAGCAGACACTTGGTACAGACTCAAGGGGCTGCGGACCCAGGGGCAAGATCTGATTGGTTCATGGACTCAGAAGGCTGATTCAGAAAAGCCAAGCTGTAGAAGAAGGAAGTTCTTGCTGGATGCGTCACTGGCAGCCATCTTGATGAGACAGGATCAGACCCAAATTTCATTTTTGCCAAAATGTATGGAATGGCATCTTCTTCTTTCTTCTTTGGGCTTCTGTCCCTAACTTCCTGTAAAAAAAAAAAAAAAAAAAAAAAAAAAAAAAAAAAGAAAGAAAGAAAGAAAGAAAGAAAGAAAAAAGAAAAAAAAGAAAAAAACAATCTAGGAGTGGAGAGGTGGCTTAACAGTTAAGACACTTGTCTGCAAAGCCTAGGGACTCAGGTTTGATTCATCAGTACTCACATAAGCCAGGTGGACATGGTAGCACATGCAACTGGAGCTCATTTGCAGTGGCCAGGGGCCCTAGTGTGCCTATTTTCTCTCTATCTGCCTCTCTGTCATGAATAAAATATTTTTTATTTCTCCCTAAATAAACTTAGTAGTTCATAATTTATCCTTCTTGAGTCTGTCTTTATCAATTCTTTGTTAAAGGTAGGACAGAAAATCAAGTTGGGGTTCAAAAATTTGGGGATCACCTTGAACTCCAAAACCTGATTCGTATAATAAAAAATATCTAAGGTATGACTGTAACATAGGTGCTCAACAACAGAGGACTACTAGATCAATGAAAAATGACTTGCATACCTGTAAATATGGTAAGAGCCTTCCTGGAACAAAGGGAAGGCTGATACAGAAATTTTGTGGTTCTTCGCCAATGCACCAATATATTCCAATGCACAAATAATTTGGGGGTATCTACATATTCTTATCTTATGAATTCCAGAAATTCAAGTCCACAGACCAGAGGGTAAGCCTTAGACTTTATTAGATTAAGTGAAAGAAATAGAAGAAAGTACAGAGAGCTCCATGAGATGCCATAAGATGGCAGGAGGAGGTAGAACTCTGAGTGTTGAGTACAGAGTATAGAAAGCTCCTGACCATGGGAAGGTAGGAAGGGGTAATAGCCCACCTTGTGACCCAAATTGGGGTTATTTATAGGTTTTCAATGGGGCTATGCTAATCAGCCATGACACCAAGTTTTGAGGTTCACCTAGCCAACCACAATGCCAGGATCAGGTTTAAATCCTAGGAATCTTGATTCTAGGAAAGGGGAACTTCTGTCT
Source organism: Orientallactaga sibirica (assembly GCA_036365145.1). Classification (NCBI taxonomy): domain Eukaryota; kingdom Metazoa; phylum Chordata; class Mammalia; order Rodentia; family Dipodidae; genus Orientallactaga; species Orientallactaga sibirica. The sequence continues at coordinate 41,293 of JAEOAD010001275.1, forward strand.
ATTGAGTGACTCAGGCTGTTTATGGAGAAACAGACAATTCTATGAAGAAGAACTCCTTCCTAGGGAGGAACTCAGGTTATTTATGGAAGAGTAGATCTAGGGAACTTTTTAAGGTAATAGATAAAGAGAAGTCACATCTTCTCTGATCTCTAGCAAAGTGGAGACTACAAGGACAGGCTCAAATACACTCTCTGCTTTTTCATTTTGGATGCCTAGTCACCCTAAACTGCCTCAAGGCAACTATGTGTCTATGGGTATGTAGCATAGAACATGCATGTAGCAATTCTGCATCATAGAAATCAGAATATATGTTACCATATAAGGGAGACAGAGGGATTAAAATGTAAAGGAAAACTAACAGAAGGTATATATGGCAACAACCAGCTGTGTTGGAGGCTCAATCTTTAGACAGTAATCTCATGAGTCCATGCAGGCCCAGACTTATAAAAGCTGCTTCCTGTGGAAAGCCTCAGAGTCCCACCTCTCTGTTTGAGAATCCCACCACACAAAGTGGACTATTTAGTCATGAAGAAAAATGAAATGCAGCCTGTGGTGGTTTAAATGGATATCTCTCAATAGATTCAGGGGTTTTATTAAAGCTTCTTTAATTTTCAGTTACCTGGCTGGAGGAGGTGTCACTGGGGACCGGTCTGAATTACAGCCTGAGAAATTCAAAGTGCCTAAGTTCTGCCTGGGTTCCCTGTGGTTTGGGTGCTGGTTTTTGCTCTTACTTTTGGTGGTGGGTTTTCTACTTTTTGTCATTATTGTAATACCCTTGGATCTGTAAGCATCAAATAAATGCCAGTACTCTCCATAACTTGGACCTAGCTTGGAAGTTTATCCCAGTAATTTGAGGATGACTGCTACACTGCCATTCTATAATGGGGTGCTTGGGGTACAGTAAAGTCCCAAGCCCTAGTATCATTTGTTTTTTTTTTTTATTATTTTTGGGAGAGAGACACAGAGAGAGACACAGAGAGATGGAGAGGATGACAGAGATGGGTGCGCCAGCAGTGTCTTAGCTGCTGTGAACTAAATCCAGATGTGTGCGCCCCCTTGTGGTCAAGTGCAGCATTGTGCCCTTGCGTCACTTTGCATCTGGCTAAACTTGGGACCTGGAGATTGGAACCAGTGTTCTTAGGCTTAGGAGGCAGGCACCTTAACCCCTAAGCCATCTCTCCAGCCCTCATTTGTAATTTTAATCAAAGAATTGAACAAAAAATGACCGAGAAGGATAATTATTAAGTTGTTACAATTATTGAGGGAAGTACAGAGCCAAAGAAAGGCACCTGTGAGGCTATAGATCCCACCTAGAGGGCTCGGACAAACCATGGAAATAAAAGAGAGGAGAGAAAGTTAAAGGAGCTTATGCCATGTGGTGAGCTAGGGGAGATAAAGGAACCCATGTTGGGAGTAAGGGCTAGGAGGCTGTCCCAGCTGGGCCTTGGACTGAGCCTTGGCTGACTTAGAGGTTTTCCTTTCCAGCCAAAGGAAAACCTCACCCACAGCTAGAAGTTCCCAAGTATTCAGCAAGTCTGCCCTCCCCTTGCAAAGGTATTTGTAACCTTATGGTGGTGGGTTGCCTTTGGGTTCATGTGAACCAGAGGGACAGCTGGTTGGTTAGAGCTGGAGGCTGACTCAGGAAGATGACAGCCCTAACCCTAAGTTCCAGAGGCTGAACTGGACCAACATAATGTTTAAATCCTATGAAATACCTCCTTCCCAGGAGAGGTCCTGGTTGTTGTGGAAAACCAGGTCTACAGAACTAGGCAAGAGATAAGAAGTCAAATCATCTTTGATTTCTATAAAGTGTAGACTTTCCTGCTTTTCTTTTATGTTCAGGGGTCTAGTCACCATATTTGCATTTGAGGGAATCCAGGTAGATGGAATTGGATTGCCCTAGGACCATCTGAGCATGAGCTGGTTGATATTTTCTTCAGAACTCTTCATGGAATAGTATAGTAGTATCTGACATTACCTCAATCTATTTCTGTGTGGCTTGTAAAACAAATGAGATATTAGCTGAGTTATCAGGAACATAAACACAACATTTAACCTTGATAATGGTGACTATATCATATTTTGTATAATAGCCTTCCAGAGAGTACCTTTTTAAAATTTTTCCCAGATATAGCCAGTGCCAAATGTTGGTACCATAGAGCCATTGGGTACCAGTAGTACCTATGCAGAATATTGTTGGCCTCAGAAATTATTTAATAATGTCCTGACACAAGGTAGAAGGGACTCACTCTTGTTCCACGTATAAGTCAGTTGTTTGTATTTTTTTTTAAATAAGCAACCCTTGGTCAGAGTCATCCACATACATTTTATATTTGAAAATAATCACATTTACAACTATGGTTGTTTTTCCTTACTATAGAATTTGAACTATTAGAGAGAAGGACAATATGTCTTAAGGCCTTGTTTGTTTCCTCTCTTGGAAAACTTGTTGTCTTACTTAATAGACCATTCATATATTTGAGTTGTCCCTTTATCTTTGGTTATACATTTCTCTCTGAGGGTTTAAGACCAAGCAGGTAGCAAAAAATTAATCAAGGATTAATTTTGGAGGTCACTAATGGCTTTCCAATGAAGACTTTAGGGGCCTGGAAGTAGCCCTGTCACTTCTCTGATATAGATGTTGTCTGTTAGGATGAGTCAGGGCTATGCTAGCCAAGTAGTTTTCCCTTTTTGGGGAAGGTCGGAGGACTGATTTATCCCAATTATGACTTTGCTCTTTCAGACTGTAGACTATTTTTGTTATTGTTGTTGTTATTTCTGGGTCTTTGTATTCTCCCTGCTCAGGAAGACAGATCACTTATCAGGGGGAAAGTATAAAAGTGTTTCATCATCTCCAGTGGCATCATGACCTGGGAGCAGGGACTAAATTATTATTTTTTTTTTTTTTTTTTTTTTTAGCCCTGGTGAATCCAATTGGCTTTAACTTCTACATAGGTTATTAGAACACAAAGAAAGGAAGTTACATCAACTTTGAAGGGTGTACATATGTAGCACATTTGATTTGTAAAACATATACAGTTAAAAAATGACACAAATATTTAAGTTATTTTGTCTATCCTCTAAGTTATACAAAGCAGGCATATCTTATTGTTTAAATATCCAATAGCTATAAATACAGTTAGAACCTGTTACCAGTCCTGAAATCAATATACATCAAAGTGAATTAATTTAACCTAGAAATTGTCAGCAAAAAAAAAAAAAAAAAAAAGACAGTATAAGGTCTTGATACTGGTGTTTGAAAACCTCTTTGATTAGTTTAGATATCGATGTGGTTCCAATTACCCAGAGAATGTTGGAAATAGAACCACACAGCTTGAAATTATTTCTCATATGAGGACCACTGCTTGAGCATGAGGATGTACCCTAAAGCAGGGAATATGTCTCAAGAGTTAAATTTTTTTATAAGTACTGGATTTGAAATGTCAGAAATGAGACAGTTACTTTACATATAATAGAGCAGAATCTGGTCATTGTTGAGCTAAAACAGCTAAGCTCTAATACAACCCTTGACAAATCTGTTTTGATAGAGAAAATACTATTTGACAACCAATGTCTAATTTTGTATACCATTTGATCTTATATAAAATAGGAATTTTATTAACATAAAACAATTTTATGTCTTACCCATGTTTCAAAAGTGATAAAGCTTAGGCTAAGCTATCTCAGCATATTTTACCTAACAGGGGGATAAAGATTACAATGACTGAAATTAAATCACTTAAGCCTAATCATTAAAACTATTGATGAAAATTTAATAGAATTAGCATAAATAAAACAAGAGTTAGCTTTAAAGTCACACAGTGTTTAGATATGAGTGCTTCATCTTTGGAAATTAGACATATATATGTGAACCTTTATCTTAAGACTCAGTTTCTCCAATAGTTAAAACCTTGACAAACAGAGGAACCTAATTTATTTCACTGAGAGCCTTAAGGCCAGTTTTTATAATCCTTAAACCATGAATAAATTGACATTCTGAACTGTTGGACTCAATTTCTCTATTGGTTAAAACCTTGATATCAAGTAAACGTATTTTAGATTTTATCCCATTAAATGTTTCAATGGAAGGGCCCTTCCCTGAGCAATCTTCATTACTGTTATGATCTCCTGGTGACAACTACTCTTTTGTTAATCTATTTTCTGGTCCTTTTTTCATGGCTTCTCAATTATACTAATAGTAGTTGCCACTGGAGCAACTGTTTTATGCTTTTATCTGATTCAGCTACCAATTTTTGTAATTTCTTATGAATATCAGGTGTTGACTGAGTTCAAAATTTATCTTTAGGAAGAATTTCCTCCTCCATGGTATCTGGAGTCACATTAGTACGGTTTCTAATTGTCTCCCTAAGTCTCTAGAGAAAAGTTATCCCTGTATTATTCAAATGAACCCAGTTTTTAGGAGACAGGCTAGCAGAGATGTTTGAAGTATCTTGGAAGCTGGTTTTCCCATCGGAAACAAAGTGGAGGAAAGTGAAAACAAAAGTCTAGAGTCAGGTTATGCCAAATCCTGGCTCATATCTTCTATTAGACAGGAGGCATCCCTCTGATCAGATTTGGGAGGAGAAATTCAGGGTTTTATTATACTTATTATTTATTTATTTTTCTGAGGTAGTGTCTTGCTCTAGCCCAGGCTGTCCTATAATTCACTATATAGTCTCAGGGAGGCCTCAAACTCATGGCAATCTTTTTACCTAAGCCTCCTGAGTATTGTGATCAAAGGCCTGGAGTAGGGTTTTTTAATCTCCTTTCTACAGGAGTCCTAACTCAAAATTTCCTGTTTTCTTCCTAGTCAAAATGGGAACACTTAGTGCAGTCTATGTGCCTCCTGGAGCAAGGAAGTTCCAAGATAGGATATCTGTGTTCATCTTACAAGGACAGCTTCCAAGCCCCAGGATCTCCAACATTCCCCCAGACCTACAATGTCTTTCATCAGGGCATACAAGCAGTGACACTGTCAAGATAAGCCTAAGTGTGAAGACTCTGGTATTTACTCCTGTCTTGACAGCCTTAAAGCCCATTGGGGGTGAAGTAGTTTGCTGGGATTGCTTTCCGTTCTCCAGTCTGTGGAAGCCTGGGATATGGGTTCCCTCCCCATTTGCAAATGCTTCAGAACAGTCTATGGACTAAAGGGTATTATTTTCAAGGTGATCTCTGATTTTATTACTGTGGTGGTTTGATTCAGATGTCCCCCATAAACTTCAGTGTTCTGAATGCTAGGTTCCCAGCTGATGGAGATTTGGGAATTAAAGCCTCCTGGAGGCAGTGTATTGTTGGGGGTGGGCTTATGGGTGTTATAGCCCATTTCCCCTTGCCAGTGTTTGGCACAGTTTCCTGTAGCTGTTGGACATCTGATGTCCAGGAGGGGACATCCACCTTCTGCTCATGCCATTGTTTTTCCCTGCCATCATGAATCTTCCCCTGAGTCTGTAAGCAAAAATAAACTATTTTTTTCTTTTTTCCCCCACAAGCTACTTTTGGTCAGGTGATTTCTGCCAGCAATGCAAACCTGACTGCACCAATTACCTTAAATATAGTAATCCTGCCTCTTTTTGATATCTGAAAGAGAGAGAGAGAGATTACTTACTTCATATCTTTTTATCATAATCTGTTTCTAATATATGTATGTCTGATGTTTGTCCATGAGTCACCCATGCACCTCTAAGTGCCTCCTAAACAATTCTCTTTAAGTAACCTCAATAAACTCACTTATTCACCACAACTGGTTTTGGTTCAATCATACTGTGGTCTGCTGTCCGAGCTCTATCTGGGGTGTGTTCTCACCTCTCCAGGGAAAAGTTTCCCTTGACAGTCTGCTTTGTACTTTTGCCTATCTCAGCATCTATCACAATGACCCTGGCCCAGGTTACCAGGCTTACCTTGGAAGCAGCACTCTTGCTCAAATTCCCAACTCCTCCGTGGTTTCAACTGTGATGAAGGATTTTGGGGCTCAGGAGGGGTCTCCCAGAATTATGAGCCCCAAGTTTTGGGTTCTTTCCTACCTTTAACAATGAATTGATAAAGATGGATACAAGGACCATAAATTATGAATTATTAAGTTTATTCAGGGAGAATTCACAATTGTGGGGTTAAGGAAACATGCTCTCATGTGGAAACACTGCAAAGTTTATAATGTTCATTTAAAAGAAATTGAGATTTTGGAGGGAAAAACTGGAATAGAGCTGCAAGCATGTGGACTTAAAAGAAACCAAGGCTTTAAAAAAGAAATCAGGGTAACACAGGGAGCATGTGCACTTAAGAGAAACTGAGGATTTTATGGACAGATTAAAGTAAGGCTGCTGGCACATGGAAAGTAGAATATAGGAATGTGTGTAGGGAAACATAGGGAAAATATGCACATGTTAGATTCAGAAACCAGAGGAAAATCATGCATGTAATCAGAGAGAATTTATCCCAAACTATAAAGCCGAGACAAACCATCCAAACCAAGAAACATTTTTATGCTCATCCCTCCCTGTCCTCCGTAGCCAGGCTGAGTAAAGGGGAACCCAGATTCAAAGAGTATGTACTCAAAATATGTATTAATTGGAATAAAATACAAAATTTCTGCCAATTTGATGGAGATGTAAATGACATGGATGAAGGTTTGGCACACGTGGGAGTGTTAGATGACAGCGGGTTTTGTGATGGATATCATTATTCATTTCAAAGCTGTCACAATTGTACAGCAAATAGAAAATGTTTAAATAAAATATAACAGAGAATTAAGAAAACATTTGAGATAAACTGAGTATTTGGATATAAATATTTATCATTTCCCTGAATCAAGAAGCTTTTATATTTCATAGTTTGTCAAACTGATTGTCTTGTGGAATACGTGCAAAATATATACCCATTTCATGTGTTTCAATTACTGCTGTGGTACTTGGGATCAAACCCAGTGTCTGGCCATGCTAGGCTCTCTTTATGACGAGTTATGCCCATAGTGTATAACCCATGGAAGGGTTTCAAAAAGTCATTGTAGACAAAGCTTCTAGGAATACTAATAAAAAAATATATATGGAAAAAAAAAAATCTATGACAAAGTTGACATTTCAGCACATCCACAAAAGAAATTTCTTTCAGCAAACAGAGATAATAGAAGTCTCAAATAGGTGATAAGGGAGTGGTTGATGATTTTTGGTGTTGACTCAGCAGTGCTGGGATTGGGTGAATTTCATTCAACTTCTCATAAGTTCTAAGTGTAGTCATAGGTGGAAGGGATACTCATAACCTGTGGTGTGCTTTTCTCTAAGTAAAATAAATTTGCTTTCAGAGGATACATTTAACTCAAGTGAAGCGTCCAGGTAGTGTGAAGTTGCTGACCACAAGCTCACTCACTTTCATTACCCAAGTTATTTACATGGAACAATATGCTCTTTCTGCCTGCAGGAGCAGGGAAGGAGGACAAAGATGTAGAGAGGAAATGATGGTAAATTCCCACAGCAATCTATCTTGAACCCAAATATTTAACCTTCTACAAAGATGAAAGGGAGCAGAGTATAAAGAACAGAATACATTCATGAATAAATATACCAAGAAGAAGCACTCCCTTCACAGGCTCTTAGGCAAGGTTTCAAATATAAACCCTTTTAAAAATGATGTATTACATTTATATTTATAAGTGCTCTATTTGAAAGACTTTAGTAAGATGAAACTGAAAGTCAGAAGTAAAAATTATTATCACATTGAATCTTGACAAAGGAATAATATGGTGTACAGGAAATTTCAAATGAATAACTTCCATATTGATCAAGTATTTAGGATTTGGCACTCTCAAATGACTAAGTCTAAATGTCAAATAAGTCTGATATTTCAGAAAATAGTATATAAACAACTTTAAATAGAGAGAAGTCCATAAATATATTAAATAACCATAAATATTCCTTGTAAAGTTATAAAGGAATAGTGTATCCTGAATAAGTTTGTAAACATGTTGAGAAAGCAGTGATAACTTTGGAGCTCTTAAGCATTAGAAAAATTAACATATGCAATAATTTAGAGAACAATTCCTACCTCAGTACATGAATATTTCCATGAATTCTGAATTAAATGGATTATGAGCTATATACTTAATTCTAGACAGAAACATGGATGATTTGCAAGATCATATCATTGATTTATAAAAGTAAAGCAAATGGGCTGGAGAGATGGCTGGGCACTTAAGGCACTTGCCTGCAAAGCCAAAGGACCATGGTTTGATTCCCCAGGACCCATGTAAGCCAGATGCACAAGGTGACAAATGCATCTGGAGTTCATTTGCAGTGGCTAGAAGGCCTGCAGTGCCCCTTATCTCTGCCTCTTTTTCTCTCTCAAATATATAAATAAAAATAAAATATTAAAAAGTAAAGCAAATGGAATAATATGACTTTGTTTCTTTTCCATGATTTTTGACATTTGGGAATATTAATTTGTTTGTAAGATGTAGTCATACATCACGTCTGTATAGGAAACTTGTGTTTATGGTGTTAGGCTCATTTTGAACACTGTAATAAATAGACTAAAGTGCGAGTCCTAGTTCTAGCCCAAGCTGACCTGGAATTCACTAGGTTGTCTCAGGGTGGCCTTGAACTCATGGTGATCCTCCTACTCTGCCTCCTGAGTGCTGGTATTAAAGGTGTCTGTCACAATGCCTGGCTTAGTGATTGCATTTTTAAAATATATTTATTTATTAATTTGAGAAAGAGAAAGATAGAACGAGACAAAGAATGAGTGTGTATAGACATGCCAGGCCTTCCTGCCACTGCAAACAAATTCCAGATGCATGTACCACTTTGTGCATCAGGCTTATTGTAGGTACTGGAGCATCAAACCTAGAAATTCAGGCTTTGCAATAAAGAACCTTTAAGTACCTAGCCATCTCCCCAGCCAGTGATTACATTATTTTAAATATTTTATTTATTTAAGAGAGAAAGAGGCAGAGAGAGAGAGATGGAGAGAAGAGATAATGGGCATGCCAGAGTCATCAGCTACATTGAACGAACTCCAGATTCATGCACCACCTTGTGCATCTGACTTATGTGGGTCATGGATAATCAAACCTGGATTCTGGATCCTTTGGATTTGTAGGCAAGAGCCTTAACTGCTAAGCCATTTCTGCAGCCCAAATTATTACATTTTAAAGACTGGTCTATTTTATAACTTGGTCTACTTGGAGATTAAAGAATTGTTTAGAATTAGGATTTGATGCTTTTTTAAAAAAATAGTGATCACATTTGAGAATAAGCAAATGTTAAAATTTTAAAGAAATTGATTTGTATAACTTAAAAAAAAACATAATTCTACACCCTGAGTAAAAACAAACAAATTTTACATTTTGAAAACATGGATTATATATTACTAAATACTTCAGTAGAAAAAATAGAAATCTAGATTAAATTTATAGTATTTACAAAGGAAAGAATTCACCATAATAACTACCCAGATAGAGGGAACACGAAAAATGGACTTGGGAGATATAAAGAATATAACTTAGATATATTTAAGAGGAACAAGAAAATAATGATATTTAATTTTTTCTGAACAATTGAGTAAATATGGGTTTGAATTATATCTAAATAAGTTCATGGTGAAATAACTGATAATTAATACATTTATTAATTTAGATCCTTATATCAATCAGTAATGGATGTACAAATTGTTTTTTAAAAGCAAGCTTTTATTTATATCAGCATTGTTTCATCATCTTTCATTGAACTGAATATATACCATTGACACTCAAAAGTGAGTGATTCCTGTGGTGAGTGGCTAGTACTGTTAATATATGCTTCCTCAACTCAACAACTATTTTCATATATTAATCCAAAGTAACCATTTTACATGAAATACTTCATTAAGATGAAACTATGTTTGTGTTTTATAGAACCTATTGTTATAAAAATTATTTAAGAAGACCTTGTTATGTATCTACTACCAGTAGTTATCAGCTCTGTGTGCAGTAATTTATTGAGGAGAACAAGTTCAAATTAATGCACAGCATAACTAAAGAGTTCAACATGGATTCCTCTTTTTTCATTCTGACTTATACCACATCCAGATGAGAGATTTTGAAATATTCCGTTTGAAACCCTTCACATAGTTTAAGCCAAAATATATTATATTTGTATAAAAGTCGAAAAATATATTAGTATGAGTGCTGAAATCTATTGCATATTCAACTAAAGTATAAACATGATTGAGAAATAAATATAATAGAAAACAAATGATTTACTTGAATGAGGTCAGGTGAGAATGCAGTTTGGACATGATTAGCTTACTGACGGTCTCCTTCACATCCTTGTTCCTGAGACTGTAGATGAGGGGGTTCAGCATGGGGATCATGACTGTGAAAAGCACAGTAGCCACTTTCACCAGGAGCCATGAGTTTTTGGAGTTGGGCACACAGTAGAGGAGGAGGATGATCCCGTGGAAGATGCTGATGGCAGTCAGGTGGGAGGAGCACGTAGAGAAGGCTCTTTGTAGCCCACCTTTAGAAGGCATCTTAATAATCGTGATAACTATGAACACATAGGAGGCTAGGATGATCAGGAGGCTGCAAGTTTCATTGAATGTAGAAATGATGAAACATACTACCTGGCTGAAGGAGGTGTCAGAGCAGGACAGTGAGAGGATGGCTGAATACTCACAGCCAAAGTGGTTGATGGTGTTAGGTCCACAGTAGGATAGTCGATAAAGTGAATATGTGATGGTGAGGGAACAGAGTCCACCCCACATGTAAGTCCCAGCTACCAGGAGAGCACACAGCTGAGGAGACATAGCAACCGTGTAAAGCAAGGGGTTGCAGACAGCCACAAACCGGTCATAGGCCATCACTGCCAACATGAACATTTCTGTGATCACAAATGCACAAATGAAGAAGAATTGTGCCATGCATCCTTTGAAGGAGATACTTCTGTCTTCCACAACCAGGATCTCTAACAATTTGGGTGTAAATACACTAGAGTAACATATGTCCAAAAATGAAAGATGGCTGAGGAAAAAGTACATGGGTGTGTGAAGTTTGGGATTGATCCTTCTCACCACAATTATACCCAAATTACCCACTAGAGTTACTGTGTAGACAGTGAAAAATAGAAAGAACAGGGGAGCCTGGAGATGTGGGTACTCTGAGAAGCCCATAAGGATGAATGTGGTCACAGAACTCTGATTTCTCAAGCCAAGCACCATAGTACTTTACTGAGGAAAACAAAAAGAAATTAAAGGAGAAAAGACAGAGAACTTAAATTAGTGCATCCAAATACGAGAAAGTGCCAGGGTAGAAACTCAGCTAAAGCTCATTATAACAGTGATAAAAAGGCAGTCCATTCAAATTGATGAGATTTTGCTTCCATCTGGTATCTTACTTTATTATAGAGCAAGTAGTTTTAGTCTTTTGTCACAGTTTTCTTACATGGCACAAAAGTGAGTACTTGGCACAACTATAATTTTTATAAATATCCTATGAAAGTGTAAGATACCTAGAACCTTCCCTACTAAAATATAATTATATTAAAAATGAAATCCAGTAAAATAAGAGAAGCATTAAAAAGACTAGAAATGCAATCATGTCAGGGTAATTTATGTCATCAGACTATTCGTTGAGATTGAGGGCCTTGTGGCCTTGTCATTCACATGTATTAGTGATTTAGAAGATTCATTTGATTACAGTGAACTAGATGAAATCATTGCCTCAATGAAGGTTTTTCTTCTTAGCTTGGGGAAACGTTTCCTGCTATGGTTACAGCATACCATCATGAGCTTTAATGAAGTGATCCTCTGAGAGTATCTATAACAAGATCAAATAAAGAGTAAATCCTAACAGGAAAGGAGCTATTCAAAATTAAAATTCTTTATTTTTGTTAACAATATTTCTCATATCTATTTTTAAAAGTTTCTTAACTATTATTAACTTGCTATTTAATTTTTATCAGTCCCCTATTTCTCTTCTGGTAGTCTTAGCTCTTCCCCTTATGTCCATTTAGTGTCTTTTAAGCTCCTCTCCTCACATATAAGGACTTTTGTCCTCAGCGTTAAAACAAACTGTGGTCTGTGTTACCATAGACAATTCTACAACTAAGCAGTTTGTGTATGATGTCTGTTGTTATTGTTGAATATTTTCATGTCTTAATGGATATATCTTTATATCTGAGATTATGGAATCAAATGACACAATATCTTTCACTATATAGCTTTTCAAGTATTTCAACACAAATTACCTACATTTTGCTTTTTTCTACCTAAATATCATTACCACTTTTTTTAATCTTTTTTTTTTTTTTAGAGAGAGAGACACAGAGAGAGATAGAGAGAGAGGGAGAGGGAGACAGATAGAGATGGGCACACCAGCAGTCTCTCAGTGGCTGCGAATGAAATCCAGATGTGTGCGCCCCCTTGTGGTCAAGTCCTGCATTGCGCCCTTGCATTATTTTGCATCTGGTTAAACGTGGGACCTGGAGATTGGAACCTGTGTTCCTTGGCTTAGGAGGGAGGCGCCTTAACTGCTAAGCCATCTCTCCATCCCAGTTACCACTTTTTGAATGCTTTCTACATTTGTTTTCTATGTAACAGATTCTCCTTATAATTCTGGATATAATTATAAGCTTATAGAACCTGTACAACTCTGACAAACTACATCAACCATTTCAGAGAAGTCCATCCAAATAGAGGGCAAAGAACTCAGGAAACTATTTCCTTGTTGTATATCTAACAAATGGGAACATATGTTTAATTATTAGAATATTTAGATTAATTATAAGCAATGAAACAGATTTAGCAAAATGTAATGGCATAAATTCAATATGTGAGCTGGATGTGGTGGCTCACGTCTGTAACCTCAGTATTTGGAATGCTGATGCAAGCTGCTTACTGTGGGTTTGAGACTAGCATGAAAAACATACTGGGTTCTATGACACCCTGGACTTGGCTACATAGTGAGAGTTGTCTCCAAAATATAAAAATCAGCATAGATTTATCAGTAGCATTTCCATAGCCCAAAGTGAATTATGTGAAAAAGAAATCAATAGTGTCATTCATAATAGTTCAACAGCAAAATGTATAGAAGAAAGTCTCCAAATCATGTAAAATGTTCAGTACTGTAATATAAAAATGATTATTGATTGAAATGAAGAGATAATAAATGGAAAGATGACCCATGTTCTGGAGTTGAGAGAACTGATGTGAACATGTGCCTACTACTCAGAGAACTCAGAGATGCATCCAGTGGAGACTCTGCCAAATATGAACAATGACATTCTTCACAGCTGAAAGCAAAACAATTCTAGGTGCTGGGGAGATGGCGTAGTGGTTAAGCTTGCTTTCAAGGCCCTGGCACACCCAATCACTCTTTCTCTGCTTGTAAATACACAAATAAAAATATTTTAAAAAACAACATGCATAGTGAATCAATAAAAATCTTACTAGTTAAAACTATATTGATCAAGTGAATATAGCAGGAGACATTTATTACATGACTTGAAATTAAAATTAAAATTATACTCATCAAAACAACATGATAGTTGTAAAGGCAGACACAGAATAATAGAAGAGAATATTCTTAAAAGAAACCCAAGTATCGATGGTCAAATAATACCTTTCAACATCAGTGATAAGAAAATTTTTGTAGGAAGGGTGATTTTTTTTCAGTAAATACTATGGAGTAAATAAACCATTCACTGGTTGAAGTATAAAGCTAGGCCTCTGTTACTCATTACAAAGATAACTTCAAAGAAGTTGAAGAATTCAACATAATGCTGGGCATGGTGGCACATGCCTTTAATCTAAGCACTCAGAGGTAAAGGTGGGAGGATGATCACTGTGAGTTAGAGGCCACCCTGAGATGACATAGCAAATTGCAGATCATATTGGACTAGAGTGAGACCCTACCTCAAAATTATCCCCCCCCAAAATAATTGTATATCTACAGGTATATAAATTATTCAACATCACTAGTCATTAGGGAAATGCAAATTAAATCCATAGTAAGATATCTCTTTCTTAAAGTGAGAATGGTTAGTATAAAACTACAAATATTAAAAGACAAAACATGCTGACAAACTATGGGTAAAGGTAAGTCACATCATCTGTGCTAATGTACTTAATCACGTAAAGTATATGCAACTTGTAAACTAGTTGACAGATTGCTGGTACAAATTTACAGAATAATTGCCAAATAAATACTGTGTTGACACTATTGGGTTTATACAAGTGTAATGCATCAGTATTTAGAGGAGGCAGTCTGCACTGCATTGCATATTATAGCCCCATTCACAGTAGCAAAAATGTGGAAACAAATTTGATACCTTTCAGAAAATGAGTGAGTTCAGAAAGTGGTACACAGAGTATTTGGCCAAGTCACTGGAAGCACTGGCTGGAACCGCAGGCTCTGTTTTTAAGTGAGTTATGGCAATCATGGACAGAAAATGCTGCAGATTCTGACTCATGGATATTCAGCTTAGTCTCACAGAAAGTGAGAGTACAATAGAATAATATTCATGGTGGTTTGTGGAACAAATTAAGGTAACCAAGGAAGAGAGGGGGTTTGAATGAATTAATAAAAACTGCTAACACCTTGAATACACACCATCAGCAGCACTAAGCATAGGTTGTTATCTTTCAGATTATATCGTTTTTGCTTTTTCTGAAATCAATCATATACCACATGATAATAAAAGACCCCCCAAATTTAAGCAACTCACCAAAATTCAGATGCACATTTGTAATTTGCTTATGTCCTTGCTATTAATAATAAATGCCATGCAGTCTTTCTCAATATTGAAATGTTACTATGCATATATGCAGCTATTCCTTTAGAGACAGTAGACGACTCTTGCAAATGGTTCAATAATGGTCCAAGTTTTTTACATAACAAAGTTTTAGTGGGAATAATGTTGAAACTTAAAGTGGACAGGCACTTGAGCCTGTCTTTTATAGAATGCACTGTTTATTCAACATCTAATTGATCAACTCTGGAGACTTGGACCTTGGAGAATCATTATAGATGGTTGTTATGAATAAAAAAAGAACAATTAGAAGAAACTATCTCTTCTGTTACTTAAACAATATTATTTCCTAAATTATTATTATATTTGTATTCTCATCTGAGAAAATCAACTGAAAATAAGAGACTTAATTTTTACAGAGGTAAATCAAAGGAAAGTAAACATCAATAAAACATGATATATATGTATATATATATTATACCATATATATTTCTGTAATATTAAATTTTTTAAAAACTGCTAAAAACAGCTGATAATTCTATTTTTTATCTTGTTATACTTTGCACAGTCATTAAAATGAGATCATGTGAGTTAAAACTAAAATGAAATGAGAGCCAATGTCCATGGTAAGCAAAAAGCTGCATAGCAATCTTGAAGTTTAAGAATAATAATTTTCTTTCTGGAGACATGGCATAGTGTTTAAGGCACTTGTCTGCAAGGCCAAAGGACACAAATTTGTTTCTCCAGTACCCACATAAAGCCAAATGGAAAAGGGATGCATTATTTGAGTTTGTTTGCACTGGCTAGAGGCCCTGGCATGTCCTCTCTCTCTCTCTCTCTCTCTCTCTCTCTCTCTCTCTCTTTGTGTGTGTGTGTCTTTCTCTGTCTTTCTCCTTTCTCTGTCTCAAATAAATAAAATAAAATAAAATTTTTAAAAAAACAACAATTTTCAATATTTTATTACAATATGAAGATATGAAGTGACTACTCTCCAAATGTGCAGAACATAACACATCAGTGCTACACTGTGCTTCCTTCTCTTCATCTTCTAAACCGTGGTGTCATTACAGCTCTGTATGATGATTTCCAGAAATTCTCAACATGATTTTAACTTGTGAAAGTTTCAATAGAGGATAGTCTTAATGAGAGAAAAAAAAAAAAAAAAAAAACTGGATGACTGATTAAACTACTTGAAAATACTTTTGAAAGATGTATTGTTATCAAAGTAATAATGCAATAAATTAAAATAGATTCAACATAGCTCTATTCTAATTGTTTAAAAATTTGAATAAGTAGTGTCACAAACAGGAATGTGTCTTACATATTTAGGGTGTCCAAAAGTTGACTATGTCCTAAGAATTGAGAGTAAGATCCATGAAGATCAAAAAGTGTCCATTAGGAACTGAGCTAGACACCATTCATATTATATTCTGGTATATAATCTTACTAGATTCTTATAATGCTCTTAAAATTTGATTGCAGTTGAATTGAATTTAAAACTAGTTGAGTGGCTTGGAAGAGAAAATTTCAAGAGCACACAACATGAAGCCTAGGACATGGTTACAAATCAATGTTCATAGCCTAAAGGACACCGAGGAAGAGCAGAAAAACTTGAGAATGTACTGTTTGGTCCAGTAGGAGTGTGAGCTAGTGTAAAGTTGCTGATAGGGTAGGTGTCGACAAAGAGGCTATAATTCTTAAAGAATTTCCATATAGTAACAAAGGTGCCTTAAGAATATGGGCACATGGGCTGGAGAGATGGGTTAGGGGTTAAGGTGCCTGCCTCCTAAGCCTAAGAACACTGGTTCCAATCTCCAGCGGTTCCAATCTCCAGGTCACACGTTTAGCCAGATGCAGTGACACAAGGGCTCAATGCCGCACTTGACCAAAAGGGGGGGCACACATCTGGATTTCCTTTGCAGCAGCTGAGACACTGCTGCAGCGCCCATCTCTGTCTTCCTCTCTCTCTCTCTCTCTCTCTCTCTCTCTCTCTTTGTGTGTCTCTCTCCAAAAAAAATATAATAAAAAATTTTTAAAAAGATTAAAAAAAAAGAATATGGGCACACCAATTTAAAGTTACAGATTTTAACAATATAAAAATCATTTAAATAATTTTAATTCAAAATCAGATTGTTTTATCATTGAGCGTTTCTAGGGCACTGTGCTGGAACAGGGATTCATGGTAGTGTTTTTGTAAGTTCAGCCAGGTTAGCCCTGAGAAACCAGTACAACTGTATTCCCAGGGGCCAGGCTGCATCTCCATCTGGCAGCAGAACTTGATATCTTGATTGGGTGAGTATACAGGATGCAAGAGTGCAGTGGTCACAAAGGCTTGCACCCAGGCTCCAGAGAGCCACTGAAACACAGTCTAAAGCAGGGTGGGGTTGCCTGCACGGAGTTCTGGAGTGACTTATAAGGGAATCTGTGAACATGAAAGCTAAATTGTGATGAAGACCCCAGGAGACTGGAGATGCCAGAAACATGAGGCATTACCAAGTAAAGCTCAAGGCATCAAGTGAACTACATTTAGATGAGATGCCACATATGCTGCAGGCCCCTAACCTGGCAGGATGTAGTATCCAGGCCAGGTGAAGCATAGACAAGGTCACTATAAGGTTGAGATGCCAAATATGGAGCTGCAGGGTCTGGATTGCCCTGTTGGGTTGTGGCCACTTTGGTCTGATGTTCTACTCAGGAGTTAAGTGCATGTTTCTTTAGAATAATTTATAAAATTCAAATGGTAGAGTAAGAAAAATAAAATGTTTTTCAAAAGGTTCATTTTTTCATAAATATAATAGGAACCTATTGTACAATTTTAAGTTGCATAGGGACCAACATGTTTTACATTTTCAGAAACATTCTAGGTAATATATGAATTAAAATTAAGAGTAGGAGTAGAGATATGGCTCAGTGGTTAAAGGCACTTTCTTCTAAAGCCTAATGGCTTGAGTTTGATTCCCCATTATCCATGTGAGACAATCCACAAAGTGGCACATGCAGCTGGAGCTCATTTGTAGTGATTGGAGGCCTAGGATTACCCATATTCTCTCTCTCTCTCTCTTTCTCTCTCAAGTAAAGAAAGAAAAATATCAACAAAATAAGAATAGAAAAGAAAATCCATTTTAACTATTGAGAGAGAACTTTGTTAAAATTATAGCTAAAAATAAGGGACATGAACAAAAATAATTAATTTTGTGATGTAAAGCCTATAGCCATCCAAAAGAGGTTTATAAGCACTGAGGAATAATGTGAAATATTTTCTCCCTGATTAGACAGATAAGCAGATTCAGATGACATTTTCTGAGGAGGAGCATTTTGGGAGAGATAAATGTGTATTGTGAGAAGGTATAATTAAAGCCATTTTAACAATATGGGCACATGTCGCTTAATGATATCTATAAGTATTATTACTTGAAAATGGTACTTATTTTTAATATCAGCATTGTTTTAACACCTTTTGCAACTCCAGTAAATTATATTGCCAGTAAAAGCAGCTGAGGCATGAAAATAGTACCTAGCATGTTCAGTACCTGCTGGCCTAAACTGAGATAGTATTTTCCTAATAGGGACCCAAACTCACCATTCTACATGAAATGCAGTATTAATGTGCAAGTAAAACTTAGCAAATTCAGCATATACACACTCAATGTTGTAACTTATAGCACCTGAGTATAGACCTCATAGAGATGGTTAACATTTGAGCATGAAGTAGTTATTAGAACAACCATACATTGGTCAATAGCTTAGGTCAGGAGCTGTGAATGTGTTACTTCTTTTCTCATTAGCCTTACGTAATGTGCAGTGGGGAAATCTTGAAATATATTCCTTTTGAAGGTTTTTAGATCTGTGACTCATCATGCCTCATATTTGCTTAATCAGGAGAAAACATGTCATTAGGAACTCTGAGATAATAGCATATTTAATATTATGTTCAAAACATAACCACATTGTCATTGAAATCTAAAGGGTCAACAACGTTTAAGAAATATTAGGAAGAGTTAGGACATAACTAAACATAAGTATATTTTGAAATTATATCAAGTGTGGATGCAATTTAGAATTAATTATCTTCCTGACAGTCTCCTTTACATCTTTGTTCCTCAGGCTGTAGATGAGGGGATTCAGCATGGGGATCATGACTGTATAAAGAGCAGTAGCCACTTTGACAAAGAGCTGAGAACTATTGGAGTTGGGGACACAGTACAAAAGGAGAATGATCCCATGGAAGATGGAGATGGCAGTCAGGTGTGAAGCACAGGTAGAAAAGGCTTTCCGGAGTCCACCCTTGGAAGGCATCTTGATGATAGTGACAACTATGAAGACATAGGAGGCCAGCGTGATCAGGACACTGCAAGCCTCACTGAGTACAGAGATGACCAAACACGCCATCTGGCTGATGGAGGAGTCAGAGCGAGATACAGAGATGACAGCTGAGTACTCACAGCCAAAGTGATTGATGATGCCATATTCACAGTAAGTTAATTGCAACAGAGTGTACGTGAGTACCACTGCACACAGTCCACCCCAAGTATAAGTTCCAGCTACCAGGAGAGCACACAGTTTATGAGACATAGCAACGGTATAGAGCAGAGGGTTACAAACAGCCACAAACCGGTCATAGGCCATCACTGCCAACATAAACATTTCTGTAATAACAAACGTACAAATAAAGAAAAATTGTGTCATGCATCCATTGAAGGAAATAGTTCTGTCTTCCATAATCAAGATCTGTAATAGTTTGGGTGTAAATACACTAGAATAACAGATATCCAAAACTGAAAGTTGACAGAGGAAAAAGTACATGGGTGTGTGAAGTTTTGGATTGATCCTTATGACCATAATTATGCCTACATTCCCCACCAACGTGACTGTGTAGATGGTTAAGAACAGAAGAAATAGGGGCACCTGGAGATATGGATATTCAGAGAAGCCCACCAGGATGAATGTGGTCACTGAAGTATAATTTAATATATTATGTGCCATGAATTTAATTAACAAAAGAAGAAGCAGAAAGAGAATAAATTTCAGAAGAACTTGAAAGAGTGGCAGGGCCCATGACAAAGTTTGAAGACTAATATGAGCATCTGTTATTCATGAGTGGGCTTCTCCCCGTGGATCCCATGTGGCCATTCTCTGATGAGTGATGAGGAACAACAACCTGCATTCACCAGTAGTGTAGCATTTTTTAAAAATCTGGAATAAAAATGTAGTCATTAGCAATATCCTCTCATATAAACTATGTTGACTTGTTTATATGCACATAGATAATTATAAGATTATTTGATATTTAGACCATATCATGATGAAATAAATTACATGAGAAGAAAGAAGACAAACAGAAAAGTCAGATGAGCATTGGAGGAATAATAATAGTGACATGTTTATGTCAGAGAAGTCCTTGGATAAAGAATAAACACAGTCAATATATGATTTCAAATATTCTAAGTGTTATATAGAGGAAGTGTTTTAGAATAGTCTTACATTTAACATTCTCTTCTTCTGGATAGTCATTCTCTTTAATGCATATTGCATATCAAAGGAAGACACAATGTGGCTTTTGTTAAAATCAGCAATTAGGAACTATAAAATTTCAGTCCTAAAAATGTAATATTTCATTCAAAACTTACAAATAGGTTTTCATCAACTAGCTACTGTGAGGCTAGGGAAGTATAGCAGACAGCTTCAGTTTCTCTGAGATGAACTTCCAGACCAGGCACAGTTATGGAGGAAGGGATATTATTTATTGAAGCTTACAGATCCAGGGGAAGTTCCATAAAGGCAGGAGAAGTGTCCTGCTCTCACAGGACAAGGCAAAAGAGAGAAAAACCAACCAGGCACACAGCACACAGAGTAAAACTATAGCCAAAAACCCAGCACACTTCAGGAACTCCTATTAGGCACACTTTGCCTATCTTTACAATGGAATCTCAAACCCACCACCACACCTTAAAACAGGCCCCCAGTGACATTGCCTCTAGCAAGGTGATTGCAGATGCAAACTATAAATTAATAAAACACTGAATATATTGGGGGGCACATATTCAAACTACCACATTCCACCCCTGGCCCCCAATAGATTTATAACTATCACACATTGTGAATTGTACTCAGTCCAATATCAAAGGTTCTCACAGTCTTGACCAACTTAAGATAGTGAGTCCTGTAAAATCAAACAAGTTAAATACTTTCAACATGTAAAGGCACAGAGTAAACATTTTAAACTGGTATAAGGCATAGCAAGGAGAAACTAGATTAATGCAAACTCAACCACCATCAGCAGTCATCAAACTTCTGCAGTTCAAGTTCAATATAACCAGAGACTGACAGTCTGCAGGTTTTCCAATTCCGTCCCTCCAGCTGGGCAGAGTCGCCAGGGAAAACTTCAATCCCAGGCCAACACTGCACTACATGGGAGTCCTTGCATAGTCCTAGTACATCCAAAACATCTTCAGGTCTCCATGCAAACCACAGTCCATCTTCCAAAGGCTCTTCCATCCTATTCCTGAGGGTCTTCATGCCCTGCCTCATGCCGCATCTCAGCAACGGCTCCTGGAACCATGTGCAATTCATACCACTCCATGCATATTTCATGCTTCCAAAACTAATACCAGGTGTGCAGGACACAGCCATATTCTTAATCCAGGGACGAAATAAATCATAGCCTTGAAAAGCAGGTTCCTTCTCCAGTCAACTCTTTCTAAAAGAGTTTGCATTTCTAACAGTCTTTCCTTAGGCATCCTCTCCATTGTTTTAATGTAAAGCAGCCAGGGCACCTTCCTTCCACCTTCCTTAAGATTGCTAATGTGTTTGGCAATAGCAGCTCCAGTAACCTAAAACCAGTCTCAGAGCCTGTATAATTTTAACTTGCTTGAGGTTTTCCAATTTAAAATCTTAATAAGTCTTTCAGTCTGGTATCTTTAGCCAAGCACATCAGTCCATTACAAATTTAACCTTGATCAAACTTTCTGGGCCTGGATAGTGGAACATAGCCATCCCTTATGCCAGTAGCCCAGTTCCAACAAAGTCCTCTGCAGTCTTTCCTTCCCCTTAGAAAGTTCATAAGCCAAGCCTCAAAGTTCAATACTGTCTGCACTTAGCATTCTCAAACTCTCATCAGAATAGTCCATAAAACTTGGCTTACCACTCCAAAAGGCATCTTCAGTTGCAAGCACCAAGTCCATGACCATTCCTCCAAAACAAAGGTTCCAAAAGACGAATATCCACATGGTCAGGCTTATCTCGCCCCATACTCCTCGGTACCACTTTACTGTAGCAGACAGCTTCAGGTTCGCTGAGATGAACTTCCAGACCAGGCACAGTTATGGAGGAAGGGATATTATTTATTGAAGCTTACAGATCCAGGGGAAGTTCCATAAAGACAGGAGAAGTGGCCTGCTCTCACAGGACAAGGCAAGAGAGAGAAAAACCAACCAGGCACACAGCACACAGAGCAAAACTATAGCCAAAAACCCAGCACACTTCAGAAACTCCTATTAGGCACACTTTGCATATCTTTACAATGGAATCTCAAACCCACCACCAACACCTTAAGACAGGCCCCCAGTGACATTGCCTCTAGCAAGGTGATTGCAGATGCAAACTATAAATTAATAAAACACTTAATTATATTGGGGGTCATATATTCAAACTATCACAGGAAGAAATAAGGCATCTGCAAGACTGAAAAAAGTGAACAGCCCATTTTTTTTATAACCTCTGAAGAGTTTGGATATTAGAACGTTTTGAAGCTGGAAATGTAAGTAAACACAATAATTATGATTGGTCATTGGGAACATTCTGGAGACTTGGCACAACTTTTTCTTTGTCTGTAACAGCTGAGAGTCCCCACGAAGCCAGTCACTTTAGTCCCAGGCATAGAATGTCAGCTACAATGAGATCTGCAGGGTCCTTTGTGAATGTCATTCACTCAGTCAAACTAAAACTACTTTTATTGGAGCACAACCACACAATTGGAGAAGTTTCCATAATAATTACTTGCAAAACAAGTAATTTCATTTTTTGATGATGACACCTTTGTATCAATAGAAGTGCTACAATTTGTTTCCCTACATGATTAGAACACATGTGACATAAAGGACCCAAGCAAATTTCTGAGTCTCTAAACCAAGATGTAAATCACCACAGTTTAAACTTAAATGATTCCTGGCAATTTTTACAGTTCTTGCGAACCATCTTCATTAGCAAAACTTGTACCTCCTGGTTTTTGCATAAAAACTCTTCCTCTTCTACCTAAAAACAAAACAACAACAACAACAAAACTCCCTCTTTTCAAAGCATGTAATTATAGTAACCTGGACACAGATAATCTTAATTAATTAGAAGAAGGCAAGAAGGAATAAACTTAAGAAATTGTCATTACTTGTTATATAACTACTAACTTAGAATTTGGAGGTAATGACTTGAGCTGAGTCAGCTCAAGTAACTAGTATGCCAGTATTTGTCAGTGGGTTTATTTTAACCTATAAACACTATTATTATACACTTAGATTTGTCAACCAAGCTGAAGATTGACATTGAATTTTAATTCCTCTCTTTCTTCCTATTTGTCCAGTGTCATTTCTCATTCTGCCCTGTCAGACCCTAACTCATGCTTGTCTTAGTTCAGGACTCCCTGGATGGATGGAATCCCTCATCACAATTTTAGTTTCCATGAATCATTCTGACCACCAGTGACCATTTCATTTTCCTCCATCCATTGTTATTTGGAAATTTGTAAAACTTTAAAAATACTCTTTCATCTCTAGTCCAGAACTAAAATCCCAGCATATATATTGCAGGTACCAGTTTAAGAAGGACAATCCAATCTGGCATGGTGTGGACATGTCTAACCCTGCACTTAGGAGTCTAAAGAGAAAGCTCATGATTCTAAGGAGTGCATGTGCAATAGTGAGACCCTCTCTGAAGACAAGATAAAAAAAAAAAAAAAAAGATCAGCCCCCCCTAACTTACAATAATTGCTAAAATAATGTTACAATAGTAAATTTTCTGGTCCAAATAAGATGTTCTTTGGAGCTAATTAAAGTAAATACATACTTACATACTTTGGGGATTCCTACACAGAAATACATCAATTGTACCAATTTTAATGGTTTTTCAAAAGGAAATAAAAGAAAGACTGTCTTTCCATACATTGTCTCATTTTATTTTCAGTATTAAGATCTTGAATGCAAACTACCAAGGTCACTTCCTCCAGCAGTTATGTCCTCCTTCTCCCTTTGCTTTTCTGCTGATGAAGACTTTGTATTCAACCTTCTGTATTCTCTTATTGCTACTATAACATCAGGCTAGTGAAAAACATAGTCCTTTCAAAACATCCATCCTTCTCCATTCCTACTATTACTACCTGATATTTTAATAATAATAAAAAAACTTCTCTGTAAGCATAATAAGATGAAATCAACTTTTCAGTAAGCTTGGGAATAATAATGTAAGTAATTTTAACTGTACAGTCACAAGGTGCACCAAATTAACCTTGTTCACTGTAAGGTTCTATGAATCACAGAGGAATTACATAAGCAACTATTTTGTTAAATCATCAATATTAAAAAAAAAAATTAAAAGCTTAGAGCTGACCTAATCCTTCTCCTTCCAGGTTAATGTCCTATTTTCATCACAAGGTTTATACTTTGCTTCTATAAGGCAATTATTTTGGTTGTACCAGTATCACTATTTTTATTTCCTGTTCTATTTTTACATCTATTTAATTATATTATATGTAGTATTTTATATATATTATTTTGTGTTTTTTTACTCTGTGTACCAAAATTCATTAAAATTCCTAAAAATAAAACTCAAATTTAACACTTATTTAAAACTCCTAATATGTGATATAGAGAATGAGGTAATAATTTCAAACAATGCAATGATGCAAGAACAGTGACAATACAGGTTAGAAGATAGAGGTTAGCACCTTTATATGTACCATTAGATAAAGAAGAGTATAACCCTGTGCCTCAGCTCACATACATTTTGTACTCTGACACACTTTTGTGGATATACAATATACATATACATTCCATAAAACTGAAAAGATGTCACATATTGCAGTACCTCACTAAAGCCATATTTTCCTGACTGCATCTCAATCATAACATTGCCATGATATTTATTAATATAAACTGTATGCCCAGTCTCCTTTAAAAGTAGAATTTTCTTATTTGCCTAAATAAATGCAGTGAATAATCCTTCAAAAACAGAATTTAGTAAAAGAGTCAACTAATAATATTTTACCAACTATGGAAATTGGAAAGAGCAGAATGATGTCTTGAGGAAGAACCAATCCTTGAAACACCATCCATAATCTTGTTTGTTTAATATCCAACTGCTTGACACTGGGGACACAGGCCCTTGAGAATCTTAATAGTTTGTTGTCATGAACTATAATGAAAGTAATTACATGAATCTTCCTCTTCTATTGCTTGGAATATCATTTGTGCTAAATAATATGTTCATTTTCATGTCTTAATAAACAATTTATTGGGCTGGAAAGATGGGTTAGTGGTTAAGGCACTTGCTTGTGAAGCGCAAGGACCTGGGTTTGACTCCCCAGAACCCATATAAGCCAGGTGCAAAAGGAGGCACATGTATCTGGAGTTTGTTTGTGGTGGATAGAGGCCCTGGCATGCCCATTCTTCCTCTCTTTCTCTGTCTAATAAATAAATAAATAAAATAAAATAAAATAAATATTTAAAAAACTCATTCTTTATAGATGTTGTTCTATTGAAGATCATCAAAACAATAAAATACGATCATGGCTATGTCCAATACAGTATCTGCAACTGAATTACACTTGATACATAATTTATATTTCTTCCATTTCTTCATGTTTGTACAATATTCCAGCAGAATCATACTTAATACATATTCATATACTTTTTTACTCTTAATCACATAGACTAATAACTAAGAGAATTATACACTTCATTGATTTGGAAAACATTACACATCAGGAGTGTTCAGTAAATCCAGGATGATAAATTCCAAGAGGAAATCATCCAATATTTTAAATTAAATCACTTCATTTATTTACACCTCCATGGATATACATTGTATGGATATAGATATAAACACTATCGGTAGACTTTCTTAGAGAACCCACATAAGAAACTTAAAATTTATAAAAATTTAAAACGGATTTGTGATTTTCCCCATATTTTGTTAATGCTATAAATGCAGTAGTGAAGTATAAATTATATATCAACAACCATAAATTCCTGCAATTAATATATCATACTTAATAGATCATTGAAATTAGAGGTCATTGTTATTAATATTTCTGCATTAATAACTAAAGAATCATTGTCTATACAATCCAAGTTTTTCCAAAAATAACTTCTGAGATTTTCATCTTTCAAACCTACAGGCTATATATTTTATAATTTAATTCCATAAAGACTTAGATTACGTGATGTCAGCATTTAAGTTTCCTTCTGATTCCAACAATAAGTGCTCACATTTTGTTTTTCTATGAATCTTATGTACAGTAAGAGATAGTAACAATTTAATCTGATGTCCATAAATACATGTTCTCATATAACCATATACTTTCCATTTTCTTTCTTATTGACTTTGTTATACTAATTTTTATTTTTATTTTTTTCCACCAGAGAAATCAATTGTATAAGGTAAATATCATGTGATATAATCCCACAGGACACTTTTCTAATAACCATAATTGTTGTCCCATTTATTATTTATCAAAGCTACAAAACATAATATTTTTATAATAATATCCAGATCTAATTTTTATAATTTTTACTTCAGTAAAAACAAACTTTAGCAAGTAGAGATATATATAAACTTATAGTGTTACATATATCCTTAACCAACTTTCTGTTACAGCCCATTCAATGAAAAAATTTCATGTATTCCCAGTGTACCCTAATCTATAAAATAAGAAAATCAGGTCAATTCATGTGTAGACTAAGAAGAAATGATAATCAACCATGGAAACAACCATATGAGCACTGACATACATTATCTAAAATACATTTAGCTTCCCAGTTACAATATTGATGCTAGAATAAGTAGAGGTTAGGATTTTGCTATAAATATATGATATTTGAATAAATAAATTATCCATTTACAAAGGGATATAATGCTTTAAAATGTTTGCACCTATTCTTTTTTGTGTTTGTTTTGTTTCTGGTTTTTTGAGGTAGGGTCTCACTCTAGCTCAGGCTGACCTGGAATTCATTCTGTATTCTCTGGCGATCCTCCTACCTCTGCCTACCGAGTGCTGGGATTAAAGTCATGTGCCACCACGCCTGGCTAAACACCTATTAATTTTTGTATTACTTTTCTACTACTTTTCTTTTGAAAACAAATTAGATTATGTAACTCCAAGTTAAAACAAGATGAGTATGTAAATATAAAATATCCTGCTTTGTATCCTAATATATTTATTGAAGATTACAATACTTTATAAATTGTTTTCTGCCTCAAGAAACATCTTTATTAAACTATGCAGGTGTACATACACATACACACTTGCATATACATTGAGAGGAAATTTAAGAAACTTTTAGTATAACTCATCCCTATTCATTCAATTTAAGATTAAAGCATAAGGGCTGGAGAGATGGCTTAGCAGTTAAGGCGCTTGCCTGCAAAGTCAAAGGACCAGGGTTGGTTTTCCCAGGACCCATTTAAGCCAGATGCACAAGGTGGTGCATGCAATTTGGTTGCAGAGGCTACAAGCCCTGGCACACCTCTCTCTCTCTCTCTCTCTCTCTCTCTCTCAAATAAGTAAACAAAAATTAAATATTAAAAAATTAAAGCATAATAGCAACAGATTCCTCAGCATGTTCAAGTGGGATTTATCCCAGGAATAATGTTTAGATGTCTGTGCAGTAATGGAGCACTCATAATATGCTTTGAAATGAGTGTACAGCAGCAGTAAGCATCTTGTACATTACAATTTAACTCAGAAAATGTTAAAGTTCTAAAAATGTACTTGTATATTTCTAACCATTATTTGAAGTTACAAAATAAAAAACAAAACAAAAGAAAAAGAAGAAAAAACAACATGCCTCACCATGCTTGGTGGTGCACGTCATTAATCCCAGCCCTTGGGAGGCAGAGGTATGGGGATTGCAAAATTCAGCTTGAGGCAGTTTACAGGTAACAGGGCTCTTTAAAAGCAAAAACAAGGAACATCCTTGAATTTTTAAGGCATAATTTATGTTTTTCCTTTTTATTATTATTATCGTGTTTTGATTTTCTGAGGTAGGGTCTCACTCTAGTCCAGGCTGACCTGAAATTCACTATGTAGTATCAGGGTGGACTCGAACTCTAAGCGATCCTAACTACTTCTGCCTCCTGAGTGCCTGATTAAAGGTGTGCCCCACCATGTCCGGCTGTTTCTTCCTTATTGCTTTCTTCCTGATAATGTTCCTAAACCTACCACTTGCTAGAGTCTAGAAATGTCAGAAGGGTTACCTCTTAAGATCTTACTTTCTTAAAAGAGATGATCATCCCCTTCTGAGAAGGACAAACCCTTTCCTCAGAATGTAAATAGATTATTCCCTTTTCCAGAAAATCTGGTGGCACGTAAACTCCTGGCTTTTGGACTGAGCTAACCAGTTCAGTGTCCCCCTCCCCATCCAGTAAACTTCCTTAAGAGACCCCAGGTGGGTCTCTGTCTGGGCTTTTCCATTTCTGTCAACCCACTTCTACTATACAGGAAGTCTGCATTCTTTGCTTCTCATAAGTTCTCAAATCTCTATAACAAAATCTTTATAAACTTTATTCTCTGGATAATGAATGGTATTCTTTGAATTAATAAGACAAGAAGCCAGAGGGTAATAATTCAGTGGAAGCCGTGTGTGACTGTGACTGTCCAGCACCCTAGCTTCTGAGTTATTGCCATCCAAGTGTCCCCAGAGAAAAGGCTCTCACTTTCTAAACCACTCCGAATTCCCCTGTGGAGACTTTATGTCTTCTGTCTCATTTCTGAGACAGAAAAAGGAAGAAAGGACTGAAGGCTGATGAAGCAACAAGTCCATGGACACAGCTCACAGTGCCCCAAGCCTAGACCTAAAAGCAAATGACATTTTTAGATCCCATGAGAGGGAAAGATTACACAAGCATGTATTGAAATGAATAAAGTCAACCTGAAACTTGAAAGATTAAAGGCTTTGAATTGTGTGATGAGAACACAGGGAAGTAAAGGATTGCAGCAAGACTTTTTAATGGATTAATCCTTAAAAATCTGGTATCAGCACAGGGTGAAGGAGAGAGACACAGAGAACATTCAACTCCTACCAAATCAGATATCCAGAGACACAGAGACTCCCAAGACCTCATCACCAAATTAGACCTAAAATGAACCCAACATGGCTCAGGGAAATTCATGGAAGAGGGGGTGGAAAGATTGTCAGAGCCATGAATTGGGTCATTGTGCACAGAGTCATTGCCTCTCCCCCATAACTGATGGCTACCCCCACAAAGCAAGACCCACAATCTCCACGGCAGAAGGGCAGGGAGAAGGCTAACAATGGTACCATCATGGCTGTATACACACTATGTACATAACTAATAAAAAAGAAGTAAAAAACACAAAAAGTAAGTGAAAATTCCAAAAAACATTCAATGAAGATGAAAGGTAAGACAAATATGTTTCAAAACTTATTTAATCATGAATGTTATAGAAATATATTAAAAATACTAACCTGCAAAATGAAAGAGATTTCATATTTTCAAGGAATTAAAACAGTCATTTGTTATTAATGAATTAAGTTACTTAAAAAAGAAAGGAAAATCAGTTTAATGACAAAACCCATAGGAACTCATCATAAATTGACTGAAAACTAAAGTGTCTTCAATAATGGATATGGAATATAGGTTTGGTTAAAGATACAAATAAGCATCTGTTAAGTAAATGATATTCTGAAAGCATTATGTCAATGAGAATGCAATTTAGATTCTATTAGCTTCCTGATGGTCTCCTTCACATCTTTATTCCGCAGACTGTAGATAAGAGGATTCAACATGGGGATCATGACTGAATAAAGAACAGTAGCCACTTTGACAAAGAGCTGGGAGCTATTGGAGTTGGGGACACAGTACAGAAGGAGAATGATCCCATGGAAGATGGAGATGGCAGTCAGGTGGGAGGTGCAGGTAGAAAAGGCTTTCCGGAGTCCACCCTTGGAAGGCATCTTGACGATAGTGACAACTATGAAGACATAGGAGGCCAGCGTGATCAGGACACTGCAAGCCTCACTGAGTATAGAGATGACCAAACATGCCATCTGGCTGAAGGAGGAGTCAGAGCAGGAAACAGACAGGATGGCAGAGTATTCACAGCCAAAGTGATTGATGATGCCTGGCCCACAGTAGGATAGTTGCCACAGGGTGTATGTGAGTAGCGTGGCACACAGGCCACCCCACAGGTAACTTCCACCTACCAGGAGAGCACACAGCTTATGAGACATAGCAACCGTGTAGAGCAAGGGGTTACAAACAGCCACAAACCTGTCATAGGCCATCACTGCCAACATAAACATTTCTGTGATCACACACATGCAGCCAAAGAAGAACTGTGCCATGCAACCTGTGAATGAGATTGTTCTGTCCTCCACAACCAGGATCTCCAACAGCTTGGGAGTAAACACACTAGAATAACAGATATCCAAGAAGGAAAGGTGGCTGAGGAAAAAGTACATGGGTGTGTGAAGTCTGGGATTGATCTTTCTAACCATAATTAAGCCCAAGTTGCCTACCAGAGTGATTGTGTAGATGGTGATGAACACAAAGAAGAGGGGTAGCTGGAGCCGAGGGTATTCTGAGAAGCCCACCAAGATGAATGTGGTCATAGAGCTCTGGTTCATCATGTCATGTACCATGATGCTAAAATTAAAATAAAGGAGAAGCACCAGCTGAAGAAAAGACATAAATTTGAGCAGCAGAACTAGACAGGGTGGAACAGTAGAAGCAGTCAAACCTGGAAATAAACAGTGAAGACAAGGACGGTCATCATTATTCAGGTTCTCACGTGACGTCTCAGGACTGACCTATGCCACTTAGTTTCCTCACCTGCAGTGAAAACATAGCACTTCTAAATATTATAACTACATGTAAGTACATGTAATAAGTAGACTATTCTGTAGTAAAATATAATTATATAACCTCAAAGAAGACATTTGCAAAGTCAGACAAACATATACTCAGGTCAGTGGAGTCATTCAAAATATTCTATATTTAAAATGGAAGGAACAAAATTGTAAGTATTCATTGGAAGGAGTAAATCTCACTAGAATTCACAATTACTGATAATGAACCTTTAAAATATTAGGTACTGCTGATTGAACCTAGGCCTTTGTGCATGCTAGATAAGAAATTTGTGATGGAGCAATATCATCTTGCCACCCCCAGTAGCTGCAATCATAGGGATGCCCCATCAGTCTTATATTATAATCAACTTTTACTTTTGTAGGCAGACTCTCATATGAATGACAGTATATCTAAGGAGGGGCTGGAGAGATGGCTGAGTGGTAAAGGTGCTTGTCTACAAATGCAAAGGACCCATTTTTGATTCCCTGGGACCCAAGTAAGCCAGATACACAAAGTGACACATGCATCTGGAGTTCACTTGCAGTGGCTAGAGGCCCTGGCATATCCATTCATTCTCTCTCTCTCTCTCTCTCTCTCTCTCTCTCTCTCTCACACACACACACATCCACAATGAATATGAATGAATTCTGAAAGCATTATGTCAATGAGAATGCAGTTTAGATTCTCTTAGCTTCCTGATGGTCTCCTTCACATCTTTGTTCCTCAGGCTGTAGATAAGGGGAATAAAATAAATATATAAGGAGAATTTTTAAGTAGTCTAAACAAAGTTCTACTGTTCTCTATGCTATAGCAACTGGGATACAATCACAGTGGAATTTAAGAGCTGCAGAATGTCAAACAATGTTGCATGCTGCTCAATGGAGTACTTTGGAAATATTCCTTATTATTATTATTTTTTTTATTTTTTGACCTCTCATCAAGATGGCATCTGCCTAACCTTGCCTCACCTCATGGGGAAGGAAAGGCAAGACCCTTAAGGTTCATTGGTGTTTTTAGGGGTTTGCTGACTCTAGTAAGCTTCCAGTGGGAGGGTGTAGAGGAGCAAAATAGGGAGTCCACTGATTGTAGTATGTGGTGTGTGTTTGTGTTTTTATGTGTGTGATGTATGCATCTGTGTGTGCAGATGCTCATGGCCCTGTGTGTACATAGATGGAGGCTACAGGAAGACATTGGGTGTCCTATATTACTTTTTTGCCCTTTTTCCTTGAGACAGTTAGTTACTGAACCTAGAGCTCACACTGCTTTTCCTTTTCTTTCAGTTAGACTTCCTGTCCAGGGAGCCCCAGCAACATTTCTGTCTTTACCCACCTTGGTGCAGTGGTCACTGGCATGCATGGCCATGCCTGACATTTTAAATCGGTACTAGGTATTGAGCTCAGGTATACATGTTTGCACAGCAAGCACTCACCTGCTGGCTTGTCTCCCCATCTCCTGGAAATATCCTTAAACATTCACAGTGGTTGCATTTGCCAGGTTATACAGTATATGTCTAGTACATTTTGTATTAAACAGAAAAATGTCAAGGTATTTACTAGCAATTAAAATGACACAAGAGTAATATTCCATTTAAACACTCATAAATGATTTCTTTATTTGATCAGCTTAAGAGCATCATCCCCAAAGGAAATTAAGGATATGAAATATTGAATAGTATGGACACTCTAGACTTTTAATCAGCAAGGTGTCTGCTAGAAATCTTGTACCAAATAGCTGGATAAATGACTGCTTCTTGAAATTAGTGTGAGGGCTTGATAAATATCACTGACATTCTATAACACATCTATTCTACCAGCACAAATTTGATTAATGACTGTAACAGCTGAGAGCCTCCTATGAAGTAAGCCACTAATGCCAGGTCCAGTGAGACCAGACAAAATGATACCCTTTCACCTTTCCATTGGTTTATGAAGGACCATTGTGAACTATGTTTAGACAGTGTAATATGTTGACAAAAAAAAAAAAAAAACCTTGACTATATATTCAGGAAATCAAGTTATATAAATTAGGATATAACTATATCATATATATATATAATTGGGGAGGATTCTGTGGTATATTTGCCTCCTGCTACCAGAAATTCTGATGAATCTATTGCTATTACATCTGTCAAGATTCCCAAACTTCCTTGGAGAGAATCCTTGCACTGAGAGAATGTACTTCATCTGGCAGAGGCAAGTGGCTTCTTGGGGGCTATCCATACCACAGTCAAAGCCAGACAGACATAGTAAGATGAAAGGGCTAACAAAATGCCTACTGTACTCATTGTCCCTCAAGGCACATATGTTCCTCCTTCCATTAAATTGGGGATACACATATACCTCCTGTAAGATTTGAAAGCCACCTAGCAATGTAGCAACTCACCAAAGCCTCGAATTTCCTGATGAATATTTGTTATCAAGTATATATCAGTGACATGATTTATAAAGTACATGCACAATCACCCTCAAAATCAAAATAGTCTTTGTAATTTCTCAAATAAAGGCAGAAAGTAAAGTTCAAAAATTAAGTTCAGTGAAGGAAGCAACTGTCAAACCTTCTGGAAAAAGCAGAGAGATGTTATGAAGACTAGACAGTCTTTGAAGCTATTTTCTGTGATCGCCTAGTTTATTAATACTCAACTCCTTGGCTTTGGGGAAACAGACCCTAGAGAACCCTGATGCTTGATTGTTATGATCTATAAACATCTAATTAGGGAAACTTCTTCTTTTGTTCTTAGAAAACATATTCTTTTAAATAAATAATGTATTCTTCATTATGTCTCACAAAACAATTTATCTATATAAGGACTTTATCTCTGAAAATCATGAAATTAATAACATCATCAACACATGGCCACATGTATGCAATATCCCCAGTGTAGTTACACTTGATATGCATGATTCACACTTTTGTTTTGAATGCACATTTGTATTTTATTTAAGCAGAAAAATTCCTTTACATAGTCCTGTATACCTTCTTACATTCAGCCATATGTGCTAAAATTAATATTCCTTGTGTTTCTCTAACTATAGCATCAGAAACTGGGAAATGAAAGTTTCAATAGATCCAAAGGAGTGTTTAAGAGTACTGAGATCCCAAGCACTGGGATTTAATTGTGTATACTATGATTCTTACATAATTTTCATTGGTTCCATGTGAAGGGAGAAGAAAAGAAGTGTCAATATTATACAATGTTGAGAAATCTTGAGAAATATATAAATATAGTAGTATTTAAATAGAAAAAAAAATACCAAACTCATTCTAAGGTACTTGTAATTTTGATAGAGGTAGAATTGAAAAAGTTAAGGAAATTAGTAGATAAAAATTAAGCAGAATTTTATGCTGATTTTTATGTGTGAGCAATTTTCAGTAGTATATATTAGCAAGAACAAAGAGTTGTTGAATAATTCATGGCTTAACTATGTATGCCAATGAATTTGGTTTTATGTCAATGGAAGACATAGAAAGATTAAATCATTAGAAATAATATTATAATCTAAATTTAAAAAAATAACTTTAAAATAGTTTACTAAGAAATAAATGATTTCTTATATTTCTAATTTACATATATTTCAACATTATATATATTTTTTTCACAGATTTTAAGTTTAAATTGAGATCATGAAGATGCTATATAGACTATGTGGACTTAAGAACAATTATCAATTCATTTTATTTTAAGATGTATTAATTCTCTCCCTCTGTATATTGCTATTTTGCACATCAGTGCTTCTTTTTTTCCCCCCAATGGAATGCAGGCTCTTATTCCAGAACTTGTGTGTGTCATTACAACTTCTCTTCGTGTTTCACTGTGCAATTTCATTTCAGCTCTATTCATAACTGCCATGAGCTACAGCCACAGTTCATACTCAGAACCCATGCCTGGGCCTGTACTGACAGACAGGTGTGGTTTCAGTTCATGATCAGCTAAAAGGGAGGTATGGATTACCTGTGATATGGAGTTTAACTTAAGTGTAGTGTATTCCAGTCCAATAATGCTGCCTCGGATTGGGATATTATCCTCTCTCTCTCTGTGTGTGTGTGTGTGTGTGTGTGTGTGTGTGTGTAATATGAATGTAACATTTCCTCTTATTATTCTCAGTATTTTTATTATTGGTATATAGGAATAATCCTGAATTTTATGTGTTTATTTTGTATACTGCCACAAAGCTGAAAATGTTGATCAGTTCTTGGGGTTTTCTTGTGGAGTCTTTAGATACTTAAGTACAGAATAACATCACCTGCAACAATAGGTGGTGTGTCTTCTTCCTTTCTAATGTGAATTTTTTTATCATTCTTCCTAACACCTCAAGTACTGTGTTAAAAAAAAAGCAGTGGAGAGAATGGAAATAATTATTTTGTTCCAAATATTAGTGGGAATGTGTCAAGATTTTCCCCATTTATTATAATATTGACTTTAGGTTTGTTATATGTAGTTTTGTTTTTTTGAGATATGGTCCTCTTATGTGTAGTGTTCCCATTGGTTTTATATCATGAAGTGATGTTGTATTTTGTTGGCTGTTTTGTTTTCCTACATTCATTGAGATAATCATGTGATTACTGTTCATAAGTTTATTCATGTGATATATTATATTTATTGATAGCTACATGAGGAACCATCTCTGAATACCTGGAATTATGCCTGCTTAATCAATATGGATGATGTTTTTACTAGTATTAAATTAATTTGCAATATTTTATTAATAATTTTTGCAACTAAATTCATCAGGAATATTGGTCTATTTTACCATGTCATTAAACTGAAAGGATTATGCAAATCATGCAGTTAAAAACAAGTGTTGAGTATGCTGCAAGACTTAACTTAGAACAGCAGAGGTAATTAAGACAACTTCATGGTCTTATATCTTCCAGATGGTGTAATCATCACACATTGTATGTGAAGAGGCTGGTGATTTGCTTTTTCTCAAAATTATTGTGTTGTATCACCATGTAATCGTAATGGAGAGACAGCCCTCTGACTAAGGTATGATACCTAGTGGAGTGAGGAGGAATTTTGCACACATAGTTCAGGAACAATATCATTTTATTTTTTACTTGAAAGCAAGTTTTTTTCAGAGGCATGCTAGGGTTAATCATAGCATATGTTTAGAAGAGAGACTGAACCTTTTTATGAAGTAAGAAAGGCCATCTCCATCTCTAGCTTTGAAGAAGTAAGATTTCTTGTTGTGATAGCCCGGGGAAGAGGGAATGAAAAGTGATGACAAGGGATTCTCTGGGATCTGAAAGTAGCTGCCATAGTTTTTTATAACAAAAAAAAAAAACAAAAAAAAAAAAAAAAACAAAAAAAAAAAAAAACCTGAGTAATTTACAAAGAGAAAAGTTTCATTTCATTTACAGTTTTAGTGGCTTACTACCCAGTAGTAGCCTCATTTGTTTGTCCTTGATGAGAGTGGTAAGCATTGTGTAACATCTTCACTGGCTTCTGTGTTCTCAAACAAGTGTATAGATGGAGTGAATGTAGGTGCTGTAAGAGAGAAGCATATATATCACTCCCTAACACATTTCTTTGGTCAAGCTGGTCACTATTCCAAACTAAACTGATCCATCAGTGTTCCTTAGTGAATTATCTCTCCTTGGGGCAGGTAAGAGTACAACCCACCAGAGTTCATGATCTCACTTATAGAAATGGAAATTTTACTAGCTCTTCTCAACTTTTGCTGTCAGTCCCAAATTTCTGGGTCTCATAGTTATTGGAGAAATATCAGTGTGCACTGCTTGTAAATTCTACATATGCAACACATTTTGGTGATATTACTCAATTCTTTTGAAGTATTACTACATAGCTTGTTCCATGTCTGAGTTTAAAAAGAAGACCCCAATGTTCCAAGCACACGTTTTATGTTTCTATGTGGTTACTAGAAGAAGTTTTTTCCCCTGTTGTATTTCAGGTCCACATCATATCTGGATTAGAGGGCTGCCACTCTCTTGCTAGATTGTACTGTGTATCATGAGGAATCTTCTGAGAATAAAGATCTGATGACTTGTAATTTTCTTTTGTTTGTTTCTTGTAGGTGGGGTCTCACTATAGCAAAGACCAACCTAGAACACACTTGGTAGTACCAGGTTGGCCTCGAACTCACAGTGATCTTCCTACCTCTGCATTCTGAGTGCTGGGGATTAAAGGCATGTGCTACCATGTCCAGCCCTGATGAATTCTATATTCAAGACTCTATAAAGGATACTACATGAAACTATGAATTCAGGGTGAGCATGGGGAAAATGTAAAGTAAAATTATTATTACTCTAGAAAAATGGACAGAAAACTTTTTGTACAACATGGATAAAACTGGAAGTTAATAATTCATGCAGAGAAAGATAAGTACCATATTATTTCAATCTCAGGTTGAATCTAAGAAGTATAACTTTAACAAGTTGAACATATAATGATGCTACCAAGAGGGTAGGAACTTCAGAAAGAGGACATAGAAAGATTGTTCAATTGGTTCCATCATATTGTTACACAGCATGAAGGTAAGGGGTACTATTTCATAAAATAGTAACTACCAGTAACAGTTATATAGTGTACATTGCAAAAGTCCTAGAAGAAAGCATTTCAAACATTTTTACCATTAATAAAGAACAATTGTCTTAAGGCTGGAGAGATGGCTAAGCAGTTAAGGAGCTTGCCTCCTAAGCCTAAGGACCAATTCCCAGTACCCACATAAGTTAGATGCACAAGGTGCATCATTTGCAGTGGCTAGAGGCCCTAGTGTGCCCATTTCTCTCTTTCTGCCTCTCTCTCTCTCTCTCTTGCTGTCTTTCAAATAAACAAGATATTTTTAATTAAAAAAATAACTGTTTTAAAAGATACACATGTTTAAATTAACTTAAATATTACTCAATGTATACATGTATACATGTAACAAATATTATGTCATTCCCTATTAATACATGTATGTCATGAGGTAGGTCTGCAACTGACTCCTGGGCAAACCTCACTTTACAGATTGGCTAGGTAGTCAACATGTCCTTACAACAGGAAATAAAGGTTGCACACTACTATCATGACCCTGCACCAATCACTCAATTTCTGTCAGTGTCTGTTAAAATGTCAGAGAGTATTTTTAAAATGTGAATGAATATTTATAGAGGAATTTACTCTGTTGGTTAAAAATCCTGAAGTATATTAGTTGTAATTTCCTATGTGGACTAGTTGATGTTCTGCACAACCTCTGTCAACTACAGCTCAATGATGGCCATGTGTGCTGGGTCATATGGCCCAACTGTTCGTAAGGACATTCATGTGTGTAGGTCACATGGCCTACATAGGACAGCAGCTTTATGAAGCCTGGACTCCTTCATTTTCTCCTTTTATTTGGCTCTCACTCAATGTGCACAAGTTTTAGATGAATATATAAATCTGCAGAAGTAGCTTGCCTACCATCACTATACACTACCATCATTCAAAGAAGCTGCCCATTTGGAGCAAGTAAAGCCATGGTAATTTTATTTTCATGTTAATTACTGGGGTTTTTAAACCACGTGTATGTCATTATGCAATGTTTTCTGTGTCATTTCATGGAAACTCAAGTTATTCCAAAAGATGAGACCTGATACTTACCTTAATTGCTTGTTCTGTTACTTGTAAGGACTATTGTAGGTTATTCTCCAGAGTTTAGGCACCCAGAGCTACAGAGACAGTTATAAATGAGTGTGGCTTTCCCTACTTTGCTAGGTTTACAGAGAAGCAGGCGGTGGTGGCCTGCTTCTCTGTAGCAGGTAAGTTTATCCAGGTTTCTTAGGAATCTGAAAAAACTATTTTTCCTAGTATAACTATGACTCTTTTTGATCTTTCTTTTCATGTCGCTGTGTTATCTGATCCTGAAACTAGTGATTATTAATAATAGTTTATACTTATAGAAAAATATCTTGGTTCAAGTCTGCTGCTAGCAACTCACAAAGATAGCTGTGAAATTTATGCAAATAAGCAAATGCATTGAATGTATGCAAATAAGATAATGTAGCCTTGCAATCTTGACCAGTTTATATATTTACATAGGAACATAAAGAGCTATGGCATCCCTCATACCTGTGAATTTTTATTTAACAGGAGCAAGTCTCTTCAGCTACTCTTCCAGTGAAAGGGATGATGGTGCTGCCCTTAAGAAATCGGAGTGTGGAGACAACCTTTGCCCTTTTAGGCTTCACTGATTACCCTGAGCTTCAGATCCCTCTCTTCCTAGTCTTTCTGTTCATGTACACCGTCACTGTGGTAGGGAACCTTGGGATGATAGTCATCATCAGGATCAGCCCCAAGTTTCACACCGCAATGTACTTTTTTCTTAGTCACCTCTCCTTTGTTGACTTTTGTTACTCTTCCATCATCACACCCAAGCTGCTTGAGAATCTTGAGACAAGAGCATCTTCTACTCCAGCTGCATGTTGCAGTACTTCCTGTCCTGTGTGGCCGCAGTGGCTGAGTCCTACTTGCTGGCAGTGATGGCTTATGACTGCTTTGTGGCTATTTGCAATCCCCTCCTGTACACAGTGGCCACGTCCCATGGGCTATGCATCTTGCTAATGAGTGGATCATATCTCTGAAGTGTGTTTGCCACCTTGGTACTTCTTTGCTATGCTCTATAGCTAAAGTTTTCTGGACATGATGTCATCAACCACTTTTTCTGTGAGGACACTTCTGTCATTGGCGCCTCCAGCTCTGACACACACATCCCCGACCTTCTGCTGTTTAGCTTCACCACCTTCAATAAGGTGAGTACACTGCTCATCATCTTCACCTACTACGTGTTCATTTTTGTGACTGTGTTAAAAATCAATTCTGCCAGTGGGCGCCGAAAAGCTTTCTCCACCTGTGCCTCCCACCTGACTGCCATCACCATCTTCCACGGGACCATCCTTTCCCTGTACTGTGTGCCCAACTCCAAGAACTCTAGGCACACAGTCAAGGTGGCCTCTGGATTCTACACTGTGTCAACCCATTGCTGAACCCTCTAATCTACAGCCTGAGGAATAAAGATGTAAAAGATGCCTTCCTGAAATTAGTTGGCAAAAATGTCATACTTCACTGAACCAATCTCATGTGTTTTCAATCCCAGTGAATAACTGGAAGAGAAACTAAAATGTTTCTAACAACTTTAACACATCCCTGTGAGGTTTTATAGGTGTCTATAATGCATATTAATTTAAATCCTTGAATAGGCTAAAGAACTTTAATACTGAGAATTCCCCAATATTCTGATTCATCAAATACTTCTTGAATCTGCTAAAATTTAAAACAGTGTATCAGTACCAAGAACATTAGATTGTGTATTGACTGCAACATAGTTCCTGTAAGAATTATGACAACTTACAACAGAAAATGATTTCTCATTTATTAATATGTATAGCAGTAATTTTCTGGCTCTAAAGTGTCAATAAATAATTGCCTTTATTAGGAGAATAAGATACTTACAGTGTGTGATAAAGCAGGATAATTATATTTTGATATTTTTATTTTAGAGGTTCTGTGACATTAATGAATAGAAAAACTTTCCAAGTACATACTCATTGTTGAAAAGCACATAGCATTAGGACAAGTGAATCATTGGATATATGGTGATACAAGTGTCCAAGGACATAGAGGTAATAGGCATTAACTTTGTTTTTCCAGGTAGCACTTATAGAGTAGTAGTCTAAATGGTTTGACTATCAGAATTATTAGTTGTGGACATATCCACAGCCATTGTTTACTCTCATTTATTCAGAATGAATTTAATTAATATTTTATACATTAATAGTGAGGAATCCTACTTCAAAATTTCTAACCAAGATTTCATACAAATAACCCTAATATCTGGTAAGAATTTATTTTAAGTTAAAATAAATTTGAATAAGAAGACAATGATCCAGAATGTTATGTTAACTATAAAGTTTCTATTTTAAAAGACTGTTAAAAGTACGTTATAAGAATGATTCACATGAAGCATTGCATTAGATCTTTTTCTTTAGTACACACACCAAGCTTGAATTCAAAGGCTTAACTATTAGATTATGGAACTATAGAAAATTTCTATATAAAATAACACAAAATAAACAAATGATTAAAAGTGTGAAAACATGCTCTTTATATCATATAATAAGAAAATGTTTCTGATACAGAAAAATAAGGTAAAATTAGTGTATGTACAAAATAAAATATCTTTTAAAAACACCCTAACTCAGAATAGAACAGAAATGAAAGCTGGGTTCAGATATCATATCTCATCTATCAGATTGGCAGAAATTCAGAAACACATGATACTTCTTTAGGTGAAATGATAGTAGAACTGATACTTTTATAATTTGACCTTGGAAGGTAACACTTTGCCATATGTATAGTGGGATATTTGCCCTACTAGAAGCATTAAAGATGCCTTTTACCAGAAAGAATCACTTCCCTATGAGTTTATCCCAAAGAAAAAGTAGCAATATTCCAAATAAAAATATTCATTGACATCAATTACAATAACAATAGAGTGGGTGAAATTTGATACAAAGATAGTTAAATAGGACTGGACAGATGGCTCATCAGTAAAGGCACTTGCTTAAAAAGCCTAACAACTGAGGGCTGGAGAGATGGCTTAGCGGTTAAGGTGCCTGCCTGCTAAGCCTAAGAACGCCAGTTCCAATCTCCAGGTCCCACGTTTAGCCAGATGCAAAGTGACGCAAGGGCGCAATACCACACTTGCCCACAAGGAGGCGCACACATCTGTAGTTCACTCACAGCAGCTGAGAGGCTGCTGGCATGCCCATCTCTATCTGTCTTCCTCTCCCCCTCTGTCTGTCTCTCTCTCTCTCTGTGTCTCTCCAAAACAAAACAAAACAAAACGAAAAAGCCTAACAACTGGAGTTCTATCCCCCAGTACCCACGTAAAAGTCAAATGCACAAAATGGCATGTATGTCTGGAGTTCATTTGCAGAAACAACTGGAGTTCTATTCCCCAGTTTCCACTAAAGGCCAAATGCACAAAATGGCACATATGTCTGTAGTTCATTTGTAGTGGCTAGAGGCCCTGGCACAGACATTCTTGCTCTGTCTTTGCCAGGCAAAGTGACTCATGCCTTTAATCTCAGCACTCAATAAAGGGGTTTTGCATAAGATTCTGCACCATACATATTTATTATAGTAGCTATTTACACCCCTCCTCTCAGATGTAAGAGGATCCTTGTGAGTTCCAGGCCAGCCTGAGATTACATGGTGAACTCCAGGTCAGCCTGGGCCAGAATGAGAAACTACTTTGAAAAAAACAAAACTAAACTAAACTAAACTAAAACAACAAAAAAATAAAAATAGTTAAATATATTGTAAATCTTTTTTTCAAGAAATAAGGAAAAAGGAGGCTCTTTAAAGAAGGCTGTTGTAATTCCAAGAACATATTCTTAAATGAATAGCAACATGATCTTGAAGATTGTTTTCTAGTTTGAATATAGGCACAGAACTAATGGTTAATATAAAGCAAAAAGTAAAACAGGATAATGTGAAATAAATTTTAACTAAATAACTAACAACAAATCAAATTATATTTAGAGTATATGAGAAAAGAGTTAAAGTTTATACACAGAGAAGAAAATAAGCACAAGTCACTTCCTCTGAAATTGATTAGAAATTTACTTTGAAATGGCCCAGAACTCTTGGCCCAATGGAAGAATTCGATCATGAAGGGTATATAGATCCAGAAGCTGCTGCTGAGATGCAGCATATGGAGGATGGTGTGATGTCCCTGATAGAGAAAAAGATGGGCTGTGGATTGTATTAGGGCCTGCAGATGTTTTGGATACAACAAAACTGTGCAAGGGCTACCATGGAACAGTGGTGGCTCAGGATGGAAGTTTTCCCTACAGCTAGAGGGATGAAAATTAGAAATCCAGAGATTGTCATAATTGGTTATGTATGTCTGACTTGAACTGCAGACATTTGTTGTTTATCTGATGGTTATTTTCATTTTTGTATTGGTCTGGTCTTGTTATGCCTTGCAGCAATGTAAATGTTCACTCTGTGCCATTATATGTTGGAAGTATGTAACTTATTTTGATTTTACATGATTCATACTTAAAGGATAGTCTTAAAATTGGTAAAGACTATAGGGATCTTGGAAGATGGACTAAATGCAATTTAAAATGTGAGATGATTATGATTCTATGGAAGCCAGGGGAGAAATTTGGTAGACAGAATGTATGTCCCTTATAGACTCAGTTGTTTATTAAGCTTTTAACTTGGATCATCAACCATCTTGTGATCTTGAAGTCACTGGGGACAGATCCTGAAGTCCAGCCATAAGGTGTGTTTGAAGACACATCTGACTGACAGGCAAAAAGTAGGCAGAGTTCTCCAAGTGTCCCTGCTGCTTGATGCCAGTTCATGCTTGCTGCATTTATTTTTTATGGGCTGTTTGGTTGTTTCTCTATTCTTGGGATTATGGAAGTATATTCTCCCACCTTTGATGGAACTTCCATCCTGAATCTGTGAGCTTTAAATAAATCCCTTCCTCCAATAATCTTTACCTGGTTTGGATGTTCATCCCAGCAATGTGGAAACTTACTACAACAATATCAAAGATAATTACACTCTACCTATGTAGTCATATTGTGCCTCTTGGAGGGAGAAGATTATGCCTAGCAAAGAAGAATTGCTCAATCAATATTTGATAATAGTTATCACTATTATATTTCAAAACAGAGGAAGTTCTAATATGTTACAATTGCATCAGATTGAGGTCATTAATTTTAATTATCTACTTTGTGACCTCTAGAGAACGGAGCAATAGAAAATCACTAGGGGATGTGTCTCCAAGGCTGTAATAATAAATACAAGGCTTCATGTCACTTCTAAGGAGGAGAGACTTTGCCTTGCCATTAGCAGGTTGGTTTTCAACTGATTAACATCAATTTAAATCTAGAAATCAATCTTTCAGAAAGTCCTTACAAAGTTCTTATGAATGAAATGGGAGCAGAGCAGGAGACACAAGCTTTATGTGAAGCTCTGATTTAGGGGAGCATCTCTGGAATCCCATAACAAGCAGGTACCTGTGCTGGGAGAATAGAAAAGCTCTGAGAGTTGTGAGTTAAGTGTTCCTTTACTTCTATAATTTTTGGAGGGAAATTGAAAATAAAATGCAGCAGATGTTTGAGTATTATAGTAAATAGGATGAGGAGATTAGTGACAAAAAGGACTGAGTTCTAATTGACTAAAGGACAAGAAAGTAATATGAACACTAATAGCAAAAATAATAACTACAATGGGTGACAAAAATACCATGGGGAAGAAAATATCTATTTTTTTTGTTTCTAAAGATACATTTGAGCTGGGAATTTAGGAACATTTGAACTATAAAAACCTCACATAAAATGTAAAAATAAATATAAAATAAAAAGGGAAAGGCCATAGAAAAATAAATTAGGATATTAAGAAAATATGATAATCATCATATTGGATGTGGCAATGTTTTTAATTGGAAAAATCATGAGTTTAGAAATAAGGCTGTTGAATACCTCCTCTTTGCATAGGAACAGGTATCTTTTTAATATTTTATTTTTCTTTATTTATTTGAGAAAGGGGGGGCAAATAGAGTGAGAGAATCACCTCTAGCTGCTGCAAATGAACTCCAGATGCATACACTACCATGCACATTTAGATTATGTTGCTCATAGGAATTGAAATTGGGTCCTTGACCTTCCAAGACCAAGTACTTTAACCACTAAGCCATCTCTCCAACCCTGGATCCTTATGTTAATAGCTTTATTATAAGTACTAGAGAAGGAAACTGTAGGCATGGTAAAATGTGAGTAGGATTTAGCACCAATGAGAGAAATATGATTGCTTTTGCAGATTTCTTTTGCTAATGTCTCCCTAATGCAGTGATAGCAAAAACTGTCAGTTCTTCTCCATCTTAAATTTTACATAGGAAGAGAAAAAATATGTATCTTAAATTAAATTGTGAGAATATAAGATATATAAAGATGGCAAGGTTTAAGAACGGGAGCAAGAACAGGAAGAACGGGGAGAGAGAGAAAGGGAAAGA
This sequence comes from Orientallactaga sibirica, assembly GCA_036365145.1. Taxonomy (NCBI): domain Eukaryota; kingdom Metazoa; phylum Chordata; class Mammalia; order Rodentia; family Dipodidae; genus Orientallactaga; species Orientallactaga sibirica. The sequence continues at coordinate 86,099 of JAEOAD010001275.1, forward strand.
GAAATTGGGGAATAAGTAAGGGGAGTTTCCTTGTCAGCATATCTTTTGTAGTGCTATTATAGTTGGTTACTCCTGCATGAAAAAACTTCCCTAAATCCCTTATCTATGTGTTTCATCTGGATACTGCCTTCTAGCCTGACTCTAGCATGAAAATTGTTACCTAGGACTAGAATCTCTGGTTGGTTTAATGATTGACATATGACTATTAGTGAAGGAAAATGATAACGTACAGCTGCAAAATAACAGTCTGAGAGTTGGGAAGGAGACACATCTGTAGGAGTCTGAAGACTAAGAGTCTAGACATAGATGCAAGTTTGATCACTTTATGAATGCTATTGGTAGGGACATTTTATTAGGCTCTAAATAATGAAGAAACCTGCATAATTTTATGATATACTATAAGTTTATTATTCCCATGACAGTAAAAAGTTACTCATAGGAACTGCATGCTCACTGAAAATATAATTATTTTTATTTTTGTATCTATTGAGCTAGATAACAATGTCTGACTACAAAACTGAATCAACAAATACATAAAACTAAAACAGAAACTCATGGTTAAATTTGGGGGACATTGGTACTAAATGGCAGTATGAAAAGGAGATATGTAAATTTGTCTAAACATTCCTGATTTTTAGCCAGGCATGATGGTGCACGCCTTTTTTTTAAAAAATTATTTTTATTTATTTTTGGAGACAGACACAGAGAGAGACAGACAGAGAGGGAGAGGGAGACAGAGATGGGCGCGCCAGCAGTCTCTCAGCTGCTGAGAATGAAATCCAGATGTGTGCGCCCCCTGTGAGCAAGTGCGGCATTGCGCCCTTGCGTCACTTTGCATCTGGATAAATGTGGGACCTGGAGATTGGAACAGCTGGAGATTGGAACCAGAGTTCTTAGGCTTAGCAGGCAGGCACCTTAACCTCTAAGCCATCTCTCCAGCCCGATGGTGCACGCCTTTAATCCCAGCACTGGGGAGGCAGAAGTAGGAAGATCGCCATGAGTTCAAGGCCACCCTGAGACTACATAGTGAATTCCAGGTCAGCCTGGGCTAGAGTGAGACCCTGCCTTGAGACACCAAAAAGAAAAAAAGAATGACCTCAATGTGGCTCAGGGAAATTTGTGGAAGAGGGGATGGAAAGAATGTTAGAGCCACAGGTTGGGGCATTATGCACACAGACTTGGCCTGTCCCCCATAACTCTTGACTACCCCCACAATACATGACCCACATTCCCCATTGATGAGGGTCCCTTTGGAAGAGGGAGGACAGGGAGGAAGATTATGGAGTCACCATTATGAATGTAAAATTAGAATAATATAAATAAAAATAAATAAATAAGAAATTACCATTAAAAATAGAAAAAAGAAAATTCCTGATTTTATTATTTATTACAGGGGAGATAACTAGTCACATTATTTGGGATTAGTCTTCACAACGTTCAAAAACCACTGTAAGTTGTGAAGATTTGACTTAAACTAACTACAATTTACTTCACAGTTTTCATTTTCCTGTATTTGTAAGTATTATATTATATTTGGAAGAACATAATCTAATTCAATACTTATATTTTTCTTAAGCTTTAAATAGTTATACTGTTTAACATTTAGGCATATATTCTATACTGTTTATAAACTCTCAGATTTTGAAAAGTGGACCTCACCCTGCAAGCTATGTAGAGGAGATCAGCAAGACACCCATATGCTCATTCTTAGTGCATTTGTTTTCAGGACATCTGGTTTCTTACCAAAACAAACAAACAAACAAAACACAAAAAACAAACAACATGCTACTATCAGACAGAAATAAAAGTGAGGCAAGATTCATCCTCTTGGGCTTCTCAGACTACCCAGAACTGCAAGGCCCACTCTTCATGATTTTTCTCACCATGTACACTATCACTGTGGTTGGGAATATTGGCATGATCTTCATAATCAAAATTAACCCCAAATTGCACACCCCCATGTACTTTTTCCTCAGCCACCTCTCCTTTGTGGATTTCTGCTACTCCTCCATTGTTGCTCCCAAGATGCTCGTAAACCTAGTTGTAAAAGACAGAAGCATTTCCTTTTTAGGATGTCTGGTACAATTCTGCTTCTTTTGTACTTTTGTGGTCACTGAGTCATTTTTATTAGGAGTGATGGCTTATGACCGGTTTGTGGCCATCTGCAACCCACTGCTCTATACCGTGGCCATGTCACAGAACCTCTGTGTCTTGCTGGTGGTGGGGTCTTATGCATGGGGAGTAGCATGCTCCTTGATACTGACATGCTCGGCTGTAAACTTATCTTTCCTTGGTTTCAACACCATCAATCATTTTTTCTGTGAGTTCTCATCTCTGCTCTCACTTTCATGCTCTGATACTCACATCAACCATTTGCTGCTTTTCATTTTTGCCACTTTTAATGAAGTCAGCACCCTCCTCATCATTCTCATGTCCTATGTGTTCATCGTTGTTACCATCCTCAAGATGCACTCAGCCAGTGGGCGTCGCAAAGCCTTCTCCACCTGTGCCTCACATTTGACCGCCATCACCATCTTCCATGGCACCATCCTGTTCCTGTACTGTGTGCCCAACTCCAAGAACTCTAGACACACAGTGAAAGTGGCCTCCGTGTTCTACACAGTGGTGATCCCCATGTTGAACCCTCTGATATACAGTCTCAGGAATAAGGATGTCAAAGAAGCAGTGAGCAAAATTCTAGACACTAAAGTCTCTTCTTATTAGGTGTGTCTTGTGGCTGCATTTGTCTCTTAGGTAAATTGTGTCCATAAAGGATAATGTCATGAATAACATTAAAATTAATATGGATAATATTGTCCAATGACATGGAAAAAGATTGTGATTTCAATAGAATAAAATTGTCTATATACTTTTTATGCTAAAAAGCAACAGTAATCTCTGTGGTTGCTCTTCATTCCAGAGATACTATCCTGTCCTTCTTTCTTATCACATGACTGCCTTGCCTTTCCCTTTCCCAAAACCATAAGAATCCTTTCTTCTCACTCATGATCACTTTCAAGTTTTTGTCCATTACACACATACAAAAATACACACATACATTGGTTGAGGTGTGGTGTATTTGCCAGCAGGGACACGCACTGTACACTTTTCACTCATTTTTAATACCCCTTAGTCCTCCAGGCTTTCTAACTTTGAGCTATAGAAAGAAATTTTATGACCATATTGATAATATTCCAGGTGCTTGTACTTCTTTTGTCCCTTTCTTCAGTCCTTGATCCACTAAATACCTCTGTGGAATCACTTGTAAGAAATTAATAGGTTTCTTCATGGTATTTTCACCAATGAATAATGATATTTGCTGTTATTTTTTCCTATCCCCCATTTCCCTCACTGTGCTCTCACTCCCGTAGTCAGCTTGGTTGCTCTTCAACTCAGAGTTACTAAACTGTTCTGTCTGATTATTGCATGAACCCCTGAGCTTTCAGTTTCTCACTACCCATAAAAACTCTCCTTTTCGGGCTGGAGAGATGGCTTAGTGGTTAAGGTGCCTGCCTGCTAAGCCTAAGAACGCTGGTTCCAATCTCCAGCGGTTCCAAACTCCAGGTCCCACGTTTAGCCAGATTCAAAGTGACGCAAGGGCGCAATGCCTCACTTGCCCACAAGGGGGCACACGCATCTGGATTTTGTTCACAGCAGCTGAGAGACTGCTGGTGTGCCCATCTCTATCTGTCTCCCTCTCTGTCTCTGTCTCTCTCTCTCCCTGTGTCTCTCTCCAAAAAAAAAAAAAAACTCTCCTTCTCATACTTGAACACTTTCTAATTTTTGTCCATCAGTTGCATACATATATACACAAACACATCATGTGAGGTTTGGTGTGTTTTCTAACATGGCACACACACACACACACACACACACATACACACACACAGACAGTGTAGAATTTTTGCTCTTCAAAACTTCCTTAGCCCTCCAGATTTTTGAACTTTGAAATAAACTTTAAGATTTTGTTCAAACTGAGAAGTACATTTTCAGCTAATCATTCAGGAAATTTATCAGTATAAACCAGATCCTCTAACCCAGACTGAGAGCAAGACTAAGGCACAAATAAATAAAAATTAAATTGACCACCACAAAATAACTTAGAATAATATGATACCTAAATCTGTTAGGAAGTTATTTGATATTTAATTTTTTTTTTATGTTTGTGATCATATTGATAATATTCCAGGGCTAAATACCCTCCTCTGTAGATTGACTTGTAAGAGTTCTTGGTCTGGGTTAAAGAATCTGCTTGTTACATCTGGCAGCAAAACTCAGAGATCCACAATTAGCAAGGTCAGAAAAGGATACTGACTGCCAAATATACCATAATTTACCCTCATCACATCTCTGAGGGCCCAGAAGACATTCAAGAGAATGTGATAGAATAAACTTCAGTTCTTCTTTCACTGGTAGCCCAAGAACAATTGGAAGACAGATAGCAGTTGACATTAAGGAGACATGGAACTGATAAAGCAGAAAGTCAGAGCATTTTGGAGCTGAGTTCTAAAGGAAATGTAAAAACATATTTGAATTGTCAGGGGATATTACTGAATGGTAGGAAACATTTAAGAGCCCTGGGTTGAGAAGTTGTATCCCAAGTCATTGTCACTTAATACGGATTCTGACTGGTGCATTCATGGCCCCCTTCAAATGGTGGTAGGTGAGACAGAACATAAGTCTACCTCCTGGGAATGACCACTGGGCTCTCTGTTCACACAGTAAAATTCACAGGTAATGAAGGAAACAAAATATATCTGCAATATAAATGGCCTAAGGATAGAACTATAACCTGGATTTTTATATCTCAGACTACCACCATATTAATTTTTGGTATCTTGTGTGTTCATCAAAGCCTACATTGCCCATTGCCTCACCTTGATACTACTTCTGTTATTCATGTTAATATGATAGGTACATGAAATTACTGCTGTAAAATCATGACAAGGCATTACTTTATCATATTGAAAGCTAATATATCTGCCATATTAATGCTAATAAAAGAGGATGCCATAACATGGCTTTTAAAAATGTAATCATGTAATAGTACTTCTGTGTTTTAATTTCATCACCCTATTCATGACATCACTGTGTAAAAAGAGATTTCAATGTTCCTATGAAAATTGGAGGTAGACTCAAGAAAATGACACCTATAGAATTCCAGCCCTTTTCAGGGCCATGAGACCATGCTACACAGAAATTTAAAGCAGAGGCTGCTGAAAATTTAACTTTAACCTTCACAAGCACAAACATACACTTCCATACATACACATGCATACATAATTGCAGACTAACATGCATATACATTAACCAAAATTTAGGGCTGGAGAGATGGCTTAGCAGTTAAGGCACTTGCCTATGAAGCCTAAGGATCCAGGTTTAATTCCGTAGCATACAATTAAGCCAGATGTACAAGCTGGAGTTTGTTTTCAGGGGCTGGAGGCCCTGGTGCAACCATTATTTCTCTCTATCTTCCTCTTCCTCTCTCTTTCCCTCTCTCTCTCTCTCGAATAAATAAATAAATAAATAAAATATTTAAAAAATAATTGTGTGGTTGAGGATTTAACTCAATGAATGAAGACTTGCCTAACAAGTGCAAGGCCTTGGGGTCAGTCCCCAGCACTAAATAAATAAATACCAGTAATCATGACTGTTATATTTGGAGTCTAGTGTTAACTATTAAAAATGTTTAAATTGCACTACATAACAAGTTAGAATAACATAATATCTAATACTGTCAGAAAGCTATTTAATTTTGTAAAATTTTTTGAGTTTCCTGTATGAACATAATGCATGTTGATAATATTCCATGTGGTTATATTCCTATTGTCCCTGTCTTTAGTCCTCATTTCACTGAAGAAAATCCTCTGTTGTAGTTATATGTATTCACTGGTGAGAAATTACTGGGTTTCATCAAGGCATCTTCACCTATGAGTCATTATAGTTTGCTCTCATTTGTTACTGTTCCCTTCACAAATCTGCCCTCCATTATATCCCTTCCCCTTTTCAATTAGTCTCTTTTTTATTTTGATGTCATCATCAAAGACCAGTCAGTCTGTATGTCAGATGAAAATGCCTGAGGAAACTATTTCCCACCTTTGGGTTAGTACATTCTTTCTGCCCCTCTTCAGCGATGTTATCTGACCCTTGAAAAGTGTGTTGTAAGTCTCCATTAGAGTTCAGGTCCAGCAGACTGATTTTCTGCTTTGATAAATTTTGTGACTCCTCTGTGTCTACTTCCATCTGCCTTCTGGGTGTTCTTAGGCTTCCAGTGAGAACAGCACTCATGCTTCCTGTGTCAAATCCTCTGCAATACATGCTGGGCCCTCCCAGATGTGACAGAGATGACTGGAGTTGTACTTGCCAGTTGACTTCCTTTTCTGGTCATACTGTTATATCTTGGAGCTATCTGGTATTTGCTGCCAGCTATAGCAAGTAGATTATGTTTTTTACAGATTATAGAATCTGTTTTTTTTTATGCATAAATTTCCTTGTTAATTGTCTGAAAACATACTGCTTAAGTAGGGAACGTATCATAGAAAAATTCATATTTTAACTTTGAATAATATTTACAAGGTTATTTCAATAGTTCAAAGTTTAAAAGCCTACTTGGCTAAGGGAGTCTTAAAATGAGTGAACAGGCTATACAGAGGGTGCATCCTGTTAATAAACACAACACAGCTCACATGATGGTTTTGCATAGTTACAAATCTGTGTATTGGCCAAAAATGTAAATGAGATGATAAGTGGGAAAGAAAAACGTCTTACGGTTGGTGATAAATGGAGAGGGTAAGGCAGTCATACACTTAAAAAGCAAATGGGGATAGTAATGGTGAGACAAACACAACCAAGTGCATAAAAACAGGAGGCACAGTGAGGGAAATTGGGGAAAGGATAAAATAAGAACAAAGTATAATGAATGAAGTGTGAAGATAGCATGGCGAAACTCAGTTATTGGTCACCAGTTAATAAGTAAGCCTGTAAAAATGCATTGTGGGGCCAGAGAGATGGCTTAGTGGTTAAGGTGTTTGCCTGCAAAGCCAAAGGATCCCAGTTTGATTCTCCAGGACCCATGTAAGCCAGATGCACAAGGGGCTGCATGTATGTGGAGTTGCTTTGCAGGGCTGGAGGCCCTGCCACACCCATTCTCTCCCTCTCCCTCTCCCTCTCCCACTTTCTTTCAAACAAATAAATAAAATATTAAAAATATACTTAAATGTAATATAAAATTTTAATATTTTTATTTATTTATTTGACAAAACAAACTCCAGACACGTGTGCCCCCTTGTGCATCTGGTTAATGTAGGTCCTGGGGAATTGAAACTGGGCTTTACAGGCAAACACCTTAACCTCTAAGGAATCCCTCCAGCCTTAATATAAAATTTTAAAAGCTCATATTTACATTGTTCATTATGTGGAAAGTGACTATGAAAAAGAATTCTACCAATTTTTAAAATGTCAATAAGCTTTTAAAAATGCATTCCATTTCTTTGATGTTAGGAAGTATGACATAATACAGTAATCACAGCTACTATTGAGGACCCTGAGGCATGCAGGTCACAAAGTCAAAGCCCACCAGGTTCCAGAGTTGAGTTCAAGATTAGCCAGGTAGCTTAGTGAGACCCTGTCCAAAATACAAACTAAAATAAGCGTTGAAGCAATAGCTCAGTGCTAGAAAGCTTACTTAGCATGGATGAGAACCTACATTTAATCCCTAGCACAAACAAAAATAAGTGACTGGATAAATAAATAGAAATAATAAGAACTAAGTTAAAAGAAATAAACAGACATCTAGCTAATAGGACACCTAGTACATCACTGCAAATGAGGCTTTCTGTAGCTCATCCCTTAGCTTTGCTATTCTTAGACTCTGTCCCATAAGGAGATACACTTTGCTTCTCTAAACCCACTCAAACTGGAGATCAAGGGATTCAGCATGGAGATCACCACTGTATAAAACAAAGAGGTGCCCCTGACTGTGAGCCTGGGGTTTTGGAGCTAGGCACACAGTGCAGAAACAGAATGGTGTCATGGAAAATGGTGATGGCAATAAGGTGGGATGGGCAAGTGGAGAAGGCTTTACATTGCCCACTTGATGAATACATTTTCAAGACTGTAGCCACCATGTACATGTAAGACAAGAAGATGAGTATATGATAACATTAAAGGTGGAAAATGTGAAAAGAAGCAATTGGTTGACATGAATGTCAGAGCAAGAGAGGGCAAGCAAATGAAGAGAACTCACAGAAGTGACCGGTTTTATTGAAGCCAACAAATGATAATTGCACAACAGAACATGTCAATATCTGGAGCATGTTAACCCCCCAATCATAAGACACCCACCACCAGTGCTACACAAAGCTTCTGAGACATGGCCACTGTGTGGAGTAGGGGCTTGTAGATGACCACAAAGCGGCATAGGCTGTGGCTGTTCATAACAAAACAAAACAAAACAAAACAAAACAAAACAAAAATTCAGTACAACAGAAAAGTACAACAGAAAAAGAACTGCACTATGTACTCTGGACAGGAAATGTTTTTGTCTTTTTCAAGTAGGTTCATCAGCATCTTGGGAGCAATGATGGTGGAGTAGCAGAAATCCACAAAGGAGAGGTGGCTGAGGAAAAAGTACATGGGGTGTGCGGTTTGAGTTAGCTTTGATAATGAGGATCATGTCAATATTCCCTATCACAGTTATACTGTAGATGGTGAAAAAAAAAAAAATCACAGAGTGGGGCTTGCAGTTCTGGGTGGATGAGAATTCCGTAAGGATGAATGTGATTTCTGACTGATAGGAGCATGGCTTCTGTTTGTATGAACATGAGATTTGCTCTGATAAAGAAAGGCAACCATGGGGCTGGAGAGATGGCTTAGAGGTTAAACACTTGCCTGTGAAGTCTAAGGACCCTGGTTCAAGGCTCGATTCCCCAGGACCCATGTAAGCCAGATGCAGGAGGGGCACATGCATCTGGACTTCGTTTGCACTGGCTGGAGGCCCTGGCGCACCCATTATCTATCTGCCTCTTTCTCTGTCACTCTCAAATAAATAAATAAAAATAAACAAAAAAATTAAAAAAATAAAAAAAAAAAGAAAGGCAACCATGAGTAAGGTCACAGGAAGCTTATGAGCATACTCCCTGCATAGATTCTGAAAGATGAAGCAAAGTGTCTCAGCATATGGGTGTTTATTATTGCACAAAAACAATGTAACAGCTTTTAAATGTAACCATTTTAATATCCTCATTAGATGAACACAATTATTGGTTGATTGATTAATATTTTTGTTTTGTTTTTTTGAGGTAGGGTCTCAGTCTAGCTCATGCTGACCTGCAATTTACTATGTAATCTCAGGGTGGTGTCAAACTCATGGTGATCCTCCCACCTCTGCCTCCAGAGTGCAAATGCTGGGATTAAAGGTGTGTGCCACCACACCCTGCTACAACTATTAATTTAAACTTCAAATTCTCAAGTATAATTTTAGTAAGTACAAATTAAGAAATTGAAATGTTAATACTTATTTGTACCTTAAATTAAGTATTCAAACATTCCCTTTGGTCTAATTTTAACATAAATTTAAATATAGTTTACCTAACATAATTTTTATAACAAACATGAGTAATAATCCATGTGTATATTATATACTTACTCATTATTTGTTAAAAACTATAAAACCAAAATTCTTTGCTTATATTGTTCATTCTGTTTTAGGCTTTCCTTTGCCTTTCCCAGTAAACCTGCTCTCAAAACTAAAACTCAATTATTTTTTTAAGAGAGCATACTCTTCAACAGAGGTATTTCTAATTACTTGCCTTTCTACATTTACACAAAAATAATAAAATTAGAAACAATTATACATTCATTATAGTTTAATCCTTTATTATAGAGGTTAAGCATATAAACCAGTGAAATCTTGAGTTTTTCGATGGCATACAGATTTAGACAAAGTTATACATCTATCCTCAGGCCCAAATCCTCAGATTCAGTCATATATCTATTACTTAAACACAAGACTCTGAGCCTATAGATAGGTGGACATAATAACATATATCATTTATCATTTTTTAAGAAGACTACCTTTGTTTCTTTCTCTATAACTGGAGATAAAAATATACATCCAATGAATTTATCTTGAGGACTAAATGATACAATGTATATGATATGTTTGACCCTGACCTGGTGCTAAGATCAAGCTGTAACCTGCCCTAGGTTATTCCTGTATCTTGTCCTGAGAAACTCCATTTTACAAGCAGCATTTGGGTCCATTTTGAGTACAAACAGATTCAGTACATCTCTGCATGCTGGTGAACACATGAACAATTCTATTTGCCCAGCACCACCCACCAAGCACAGAATGACAAATAGTATATAACTAAAGGGAAAAGATGCCACCCAGGAATGCTGGGACCTTTTGAGGTCATGCACATATTAAAATCATATCAAGAAAATCAGTCCTGAGAATTTACTAGAAAAACCAGATGGAAGAAAGGGTGCAACACCATCACCTGGTCCCCACAAACAAGAGGACACCTAACACTATAGTGGCAATGGCCAAAATTGACCTGCCATCTGACCACTTGGTGTATATGTCAATGGATTTAACTAGGCAGAGAACTCTTGCCTGTCCTGTGGACTTCAGCTCAGCTCTGTCTCCACTGCCAACAAGGTTATCTTGAACTGTCTTTTTTTAAAAAAAAAATATTTATATTATTCTGATTTTACATTCAAAGTATTGGTTCGACTGTCCTCCTCCCTGCCCTCCCTTCTTCCAAAGGGCCCCTCATCAATGGGGAATGTGGGTCATGCATTGTGGGGGTCGTCAAGAGTTCTAGGGGGTAGGTCCCAGTCTCTGTGCATATTGCCCCAGGTTGTGACTCTAACAATCTTTCCACCTCTTCTTCCGCAAGTTTCCCTGAGCCACATTGGGGTCATTTTAGTTCTGCTTCAGTGATGAGGTTTTGGGAGCCTCTGTGTCTCTGGATATCTGGCTTAGTTGGAGTTGGATGTTCTCTGTGTTTATCTCCTTCAGCCTTTTTCTGGTGTCGTGATCACCATGAATGCTGTATTCTTGCCCATCCTCTGCGTTGTTCTATGGTTTCAGTTGAGGCCCTGGTGAGGTGTGATTAGCTGATCCTCCCTTCAGGTTCGTTGTCCATCTGAAAAAAGATAAGCAAATTCTCCAACAGAGAGAGAAGTTAGTACTAGATAGAAGGGATGACCATATATGTTTTGGAGGGAATTTTATATGTGTTGGCTCTCTTCTAGCCCACATTTGGTGGTATCTTGATCTTGGAGACTGAGCTCATTTTTTGTGCCTGGTTTTGACTTATTTCCCAGTTCCAGCAATGTGTTCCATTCCACTGAGTGGATCTATTAGCTAAATCAAGAGCAGTTGGTTACCCACCATGGCTGTTTGCCACTACTGCACTTGTATGAGCATTACGTCAGGTTGTTTCCTGCTGGGTATCTTAGACTGCAAGTTGTTTGGACCAATGTCGGACATTTTCCTCCAGTTGCTCGTGTAGCACCCTCTGGTACGAGACTAGCTAACTGTCTGGGGACTGACCTTCTTCCAGATTCTGGCCAGGTCTCTCTGTGTTTGGTCTCACACACATATGCTGTCTTTGACAGTAGGGTCTTACCATTAACCTTTAGTGGGCCACCAAGAACTCTGACAGAAGTCTGTCTTTTTTGGGAAACCTTGTAGGTGTCTCAGATTAACAGCTCATTGTGGAAGTTAACCCCGTGCTGGCACTGGGAGTTATAAGTCTGCACCTAGGAAGGTAAGGGAGGAGAAAGATAATATAAAACAGAGAGTATAGAGAGGAGAGAGAAAGAGAAAGGGAAGCAGGACAAGATTAAGGTTGGCCTTCATGATGCTCTCTCCAGGTTCCTGTGGTTCAGGTGTTCCCTCTGCGGGCCTGCTGAAGGATCAATGTTTTAGACTGTTGTTCAGAGTAAAGGGTTTTATAGTATCTTTTACTTTTGGGTCCCAATTTGTATCCCCCCCTTTGTCCTCCCTTCCACCCTCTCGTTCCCTGCCACCCTTACCCTCCCTCCATCCCACTCTCCCTTTTGTCTGGCCCTCAGAGTGTTTATTAGGTTTGGCCGCATGTTACATGGATTCAAGTTAGGAGCAACAGATAAACGAGACCATATGACAATTATCTTTTTGTGCTTGAGTGAGCTCACTGAGGATGATCTGTTCCATGTTTGACCATTTTTTTTCAAATTTCCTTATTTCATCTTTCCTTACTGCTATGTAGAATTTCATAGTATAGATATACCACATCTTTGTTATCCATTCATCTAGTGATGGACATCTGGGTTGATACAGCTCTTTGCTATTATGAATTGAGCAGCTATAATCATGGTTGAGCAAATGTCTCTGATCTGAAGCTTGGAGCCTTTAGAGTAAATGCCCAATAAGGGAATAACTGGATCCATTGTTAGGTCTATGGTCATCCTTTTCAGGAGTCTCCATATAGCTGTCCATAATGGTTGAACCATTTTACATTCCCACCAGCAGTGAAAACTTGTTCCTATTTCTCCACAGCCTCGCCAGCATTTGTTTTCAATGTTTTTTTTTTTTTTTTTTTTTTTTTTTTTTTTTTTTTTTTTTTTTTAATGTTAACCATCCTTACTGGGGTAAGGTGGAATCTCATAGTTGTTTTAATTTGCATTTCCCTGATGATTAGGAGTGGATCTTGCTTTGCAACTGTGTTTGGTCTGATACTTTCTATGTATACCCAGGCTGACCTCAAACTTGTGACAATATTATTGTCTCAATCTACCAAGTGCTAGAAATATAGCCACGTGACATCAAGCCCTGCTTACATATTTTTATAACTTCATCATAGACCAACATGAAAATATGCACAATTTATTCATGAAACAGACTACCTTACTCCATAATTGTAATTGATGTAAACCTTTCCTTCATCTTTAAAACAAACATGTATACAAAATTATGATCTTACATATGCAGCTATAGTTATGACCTTGGAGACAAGAACCCCGGAGATTATCTAGTGGCCCATTCTCTTGAGTTGGCAAAATAAGCAAATAAAATTAATCATTTTTCCTGAGGCAATGTCATTTTTAAGTAAGTTATGGTATACTTGTAGACAACATTGTGACATTTCAACAAATGGGGACAATATTTAGTGATCTAATCTGGGTGACTTTTACCACAGGTATTTATTATCTATTTTTGGAACATTCAAAATCCCTTCCCCTGGTGAGTATGAAATATGCATTGATTTTCATTAGCCACCACTATCTGGCTCTTCTAGAGAACATTAGAAGTTCTTCCTCCTACCAAACCATTTCTTCACCCCATTCTGACACTACTAGTCAGTCTTCTAGCTGACCAATTTCTGGGCATCAAGTATGGTGAGAATGGCACACATTCTGAAATTGTGGTACAATCCTCAGTGAGCTTCACATATTGGAGTCACCCTGAGGGTGTATGTCAACAACTGAGTCTATCACTGAACACATATGAAATCAGAGATTGATGAGAATGTTTTTGGTCCAGAGCAAAATGTACTTCACATTTTTTTTTTTTTTTATTATACAAAGCCAAAAGATATAGAGTATATTTTTGGACAATAATTCAGAAAACTACAAATCAATAATGAAAAGTAATGAGAATATCAAACAGGGTACTTGAACAATTTGCTGTTGAATAACCAAGAGATCAAATAACAAATTAGGGAGATGAAGACTTTCCTTGAAGCATACAACAACCGGAAATATCATGTGCTGACTTTGGGGATACAGAGATGGAAGTTTACAACAGGCACACCCACATAGGAAGCAGAGAGTTCTCAAACCCACAGCAGTGGCTGTATTGGAAAGAACCAGAGAAAGAAGAATAATCTAAAATAGGTAGAATGAGAGACATTGCAAAGATATAGAAGATATAAAGAAATGATTACTAGCAATACCCCCATGGAATAGTAAATGACATACAGCTTGTTCTTCAAAAGGTTAAATAAAGAGAATGTGGGAAAATTGCTTAGATAGACTAAATATGAAGAAGAAAATATGCAAAGAACATGACAGGTAATAATAGAGATATTACAAGAGAATTAAGATATTGCATGAAACTGTAAAAAAAAAAAAATCTTTACTGGAAGAGGTGGACTCATAAAAGACCTGGGATATGAAAGGGAAAGGAGTAATTACTATGGTAGGAGAGTCCTGAGCAGAAGGGAGGGGGTGGGAGCATGGCATCTGAACTGAGCACGTACAGACATTTTCCTGTCAGTTTTTCCTCTACAGTGTATTTACATAGCATTTACATGGTAATAGATATAAAATTGAAATTAATTTAAATACAATTAATAAATTTAAATTGATAAATTATTGAATTGAAAATAATGATGTAAACTATATCCTTCCAGCATTAAGGAATCTTCTTCTATAGACAAATGACTTATTTGCAATAGAACAATCCAACCAATGCATCCCATCTGAAAATATATGGGAAAAGTTAAATTTCTGAGTCATTGTGTCAATATAATTAGTGATGTAAAGATTATGACATTTTAAAATTGGCTTAAAACAAAATTAACACAAGATCTTGACAGTAGAACATTATGATTACTGAAAAAAAAGTTCAAAATTGGGGCTTGGAAGATAACTCAGTTGGTAAAGTGCTTGCTTTTTAATTTTTTTGTTATTTATTAATTTGAAAGTGACAGACAGACCGAGAGAGAATGAGGCAGATAGAGAATGGGCGTTCCAGGGTCTCCAGCCACTGCAAACGAACTCCAGATGCATGTGCCACCTTATTATATGGCTTACGTGGGTTCTGGCGAATTGAACCTCAAACTGGGTTACTTAGGCTTCACAGGCAAGCACACTTAACCACTAAGCAATCTCTCCAGCCCAAATGCTTCCTTTTTAATCAGGAGGACCTGAGATCAGATCCCCAGTGCTCTGGCCCATTGCTAGGACAAAGGTTTTAAGCTGTCATCCCAGCACTGGGAAGCTGGAGAAAGGAGGAACTTCAAGGCTTGCCAGTCAGCCAGCCCAGCCAAATCTGTATTATTAGTTAATTAAATTTATTTTGTTTTATTTTTTGTGTATACATATCTACATATACATAAGTGTGTCAGTGCATATGTCTGTAAGGATGCACATATGCATCTACGCATGCACATGTGGAGGCCAGAGGCCAATCTCAGGTACCATCCTCAAGTACCTCATCCACCTTTTTTGGAGACAGGGTCTCTTATTGGCCTAGAGCTCACAAATTGGGCTAGCATGTTTGGCCAGCAACTACAGGTATCCATCTATCCCTTCCTCCCCTAGTGCTAGGGTTACAAGTGTGTGCCACTTTGCCTTTTATTTGTGCCCATTCAGGGGACTGAATTCATGTCCTCATCCTTATGAGGTAAGCATTTCAGCAAATGAAATATCTTCCCAGGCACTCAAGTTATTGATGTTTGCTCTTTAGGTTTGACCAGGAGTTTAGAAACTGAACTGCTCTTTTCTTGTCATCTATGCAATTATTATGTAAAATAGAAGTTTATGTAGGATTGGAATTTATGTGAGAAATCAATTTTCAACATTTAAGACAATACCACTTTTCTTAAACATAAATGAAAATTATTTTGCGTAGTATTCTGAGTTTATGTCCAATTTCAACAAAAAAATAAAATAAAAGCAACAGCCAACCAAATAACCCTGCCCCACACAAAACATTGATATTTGTCAGATGAGGTGAGATTCAAGACGGCCAAACATGGCACTCAGATTTTATATGACTCTGAGTTTCATGTTACAAATTTTTAAACTACTGATGGAGTCTATCATGGATCTACTCCCTTCTATGTGTTGGTTTTCTTAAAAACACATTTAGAATGCAAACAATTTCATTTAGAAATTCTAGTCATGCAGATTAATCTGTAAGTATTACAAAATATGTACACACAGACATATACTAAGTGTAATTCCACTCCAGTATAACCATACATTTGTTGTAACACTGGTACAGAAATGTATTTTTACCTCTTTGATTTATTATCTTGTTTTCTGTTGAATAAATGTTTCCACAATAAAATCTATATCCAAAGGTTGATCTTTTCCTTTTTTGATTGTCAAATTCAAGCAATTTTTAAATGAAAAAAATCAAAGTTTCAGTCATTAATTTGAAATTTTCTTTCTTTCAAGCTTATAATAGTACTTTATATTCTCAGTTTTATACAAAAGCTGGCTACTTAATTCACATATTCTCCATATAAGATTTTGAATTCTTTTTTTTTATTTTTATTTTTATTTTTTGCTTTTTAGAGGTAGGGTCTCACTCTGGTCCAGGCTGACCTGGAATTAACTATGTAGTCTCAGGGTGGCCTCGAACTCTCGGTGATCCTCCTACCTCTGCCTCCCTAGTGCTGGGATTAAAGGCGTGCGCCACCACACCTGGCTTTGAGATTTTGAATTCTTAAAGGCAAGAATTCTGTCCTAAAGGATAGTTCTATTTTATAACACAGATATATTCTTTAAAATTCTCATCTATATCAGGTCTAATATAGCAAAGACAGATGGATGGAATGTTACTGGCTAATATAAAGCACTCCAAATTATGTTTATCTTTTAATCTTTATCATTATGTTATACATCATACTATGCTGTGTCAGTTTGGGGGATGAAATAGAATAGATCAGAGAGATTACAGAGATTTGTTTCCAGAAGGTAAAATGCTGAGTCAAGACTATTCCCTTAAAAACTAAGCTCATGTCTGTTCAAATAAAGAAATCAATCTTATTGTAATGGTATTTTTACAATCACAATCTCTAGATAATCTCTAGTTACATGACTGGGTCAGAATGCTCAAGGTGATGAAGAGAAAGAAGATAACAATTTGATATTCATAAGTTTTCTGACTGTATTCTTCACTTCTTTATTTCTTAGACTGTAGATCAGTGGATTGAGCATGGGGATCACCATTGTGTAGAACACAGAGACCACTTTGACTGTGTGCCTAGAGTTCTTGGAGTTGGGCACACAGTACAGGAACAGGATGGTACCATAGAAGATGGTTATGGTGGTCAGGTGGGAAGCACAGGTGGAGAAGGCCTTGCAACGTCCACTTGCTGAATGCATCTTCAAGACGGTAATAAGGATGAACGCATAAGACAAGAGAATGAGGAGGAGTGTGCTGACAGCATTAATGGTAGAAAGAGTGAAGAGAAGTGTTTGTTGGACATGAGTATCAGAGCAAGAGAGGGCAAGCAGGGAGGCAAACTCACAGAAGAAGTGATCAATTCTGTTGAACCCATGAAAAGATAATTGCACAACAGAACATGTCATGGTCAAGGAACATGTTAACCCGCAAGCATAGGATCCCACCACCAGAGTAATACAGAGCTTCTGGGACATGGCAACTGTGTAGAGCAGGGGGTTGCAGATGGCCACAAAGCGGTCATAGGCCATTACCACTAGTAAAATAGATTCCGTTACCACAAAGACAGCAAAGAAAAAGTATTATAATATACACCCCCAAAATGAAATGGCTCTGTCTTTTGCAACTAAGTTCACAAGTACTCTGGGAACAAAGGTAGAAGAGTAGCAGAAATCCACAAGGGAGAGGTGGCTGAGGAAAAAGTACATGGGGGTATGCAGTTTGGGGTTAATTTTAATTATGAGGATCATGCCAATATTCCCTACCACGGTGACAGAATAGATGGTGAGAAAAATCATGAAGAGTGGAACTTGCAGGGCTGGGTATTCTGAGAAGCCCAGGAGAATGAATGTGGGCATGCTGCTATTGCTATTTGACAGGAGCATGATTTCCTCTCAGAGTGTGAAAGTTCATCCTGAAATGAAATAACAAGAGTGAGGTTCTTAGAAACTTGCTTCACTGACTTTATGCTCCATTATTAAGAAATATTTGATGGAAGGTAAAACAATTATTCTTCTCACCTTCTGGGTCCGTATATGACAGATAAGTTACAGGGTATAAATTTGAAAATACCACAACCACTTTTATACTGTCACAAGAACAATACTATTATTTAGTCAAAATTTACATATGTTATTGTATTTTATTGCAATTGTAGGAAGAGTTTGTTCTCTGTTACCTTAAATTAATTCTAAACACAATATAGTTACTTCCCATTTTCAATATATATTCTTAAAATATTAACCTAATATAATTTTTTCTTCCTTTTGCATAAAATATTTATTCATTATTTATTTTTTTATTTGTGAGAGAGAAAGAAACAGAGAGAGGGGCAGATAGAGGATGGGCAGGCCAGGGCCTCCAGCCACTGCAAACGAACAAACTCCAGATGCATGTGACACCTCGTGCATCTGGCTTATGTGGGTCCTGGAGAATTGAACCTGGGTCCTTTGGCTTTGCAGGCAAACACCTTAACCGCTAAGCCATCTCTCCAGCCCCTAATATAATTTTTTCATAGCTCTTTCATTGCTGATAGCATTCCAATTTTGTATATCATATATTCTCTCATTGACTCTTTGAGCACAATATTTAATTGCATTCTTTTTCATATTTGACTTTCCAATTTTTATGTATCTGGTCCTGTAACTGCTATTTCAAAAATAATCTTATATTTTTTTCAGAGAATATGGTCTTTAGTTTTCATAATTTTATCCACATTGTCCATGGAATTAAAAAAAGTTACATTGTAATGATTTTATAGCTTATGGGGTTGATGACAGAGTTTATTCAGTAAATTGCTTGCTTTACAAATATGAGGATCTTAGTTCAATTTCCAGTACCAATGTGATGAACCAAGGTGGGAGTGGTGATCCAAGGTTTTAATCCCTTTTCGGGGTAGGGGGGATTGGCATAGTCAGGTCCTCAGAGCAGAGAGCAAAACCTTCTCGGTCTTTCAAAACAGTGGATGTTCCTAAGAAGCATTAACTAAGGTTGTCTACTAGCCTCCATACAGATGCATACATGTGCATATGCACCAAAATGTGTTCTCTCTCTCTTCCTCCCCAATCTTTCAAACACCAAAAGGATACTATAGTTTATTTTCTTATTGTAGATGTGGTAAGCTTTAAGCCAGAGCTACCTTGACTTCGAATGATGTATAGATACACAGAAATACACACAATAATGTCTAGTGTTCATATACTTAGATTTCAAGTGATAACTTTATTTCACACACATGATATTATAATTTTTCCTCTGTTCAGATACTAATATATCTCATTTTTCAATATCTTACTTTAATCAGGAAGTAAAGAAGGGTTTTTAAGTTATGAGACAATGGAGTGACAGTGTAAGCACTGTGAAAATTTTTTCAGAATGGAGCATAAAGATAAAACTCATACAAAGGTATGCAGTAATTTTTCACATGTAGAAATAACTAACGGTATGAACAAATATATGGAAATATTTCATACTGTACAATAACAATATGTATCTGAAAGAGTAAGTTATCTTCTAAGCCATTTTTCTGATGGAAAACAATATCTATTGTTGAATATTAAAACATACCTGCTGATGGAAGAGGTTGAATCTATGTGTATTGTGTGGGCTATACATGTTGCAGTATTTATATACACAGCCTAGGAGACACAACCACAAGAGATTGTCCAATCCTCTTGAGATCACATATTTTGCAATTAAAATAAATCACCTATATCTGATACAATACTGTGGATTTTGAATATTATGAGACTTCAAAATTATACATTTTATGATATACTTTGTTAACTTTCCATACATGCATACACTTTGTAGTAATGAGCACAAGGTAATTAGCAGATCTACCAACACATATTTATTCTTCCTTAAAGTTAAGAACATTCCAAACCCACAAACTAGCTATTATAAACCAGTCATTAACTGTTGCAAAACAGTTAACTTCCTCTGCAAGGAAACAAAGTTATTTCTCCTATGCAACCCCACATTTATGTCCACCAAACATGCTTTCCTCAAAAGTATTTTCCCCATACCATTCATAAACTTTGGTAATCAAATTTATATTTTTCACCTATGATCATACAAGTATGGGAAGACCATGAAGTAATTTTCTTCCTGACCTGGGAGATTTCATTTATATTAGTGTCCTTCAGTCTATCCATTGCCATAAATGACACTCTATGCATGAACAACAATTACTTGCATGTATACAACATGATTTTAAATTTTATCTTTATATGTACAAGTTTATTTAATGCTTTGACAAATGTATGTGGTCCTGAAGTTGATGTGATTTCAGATACCTTTTTCACAGATGATCCCAGTTCAGAGCATATGCTCAGAAGTGGGATTCCTAGATCATATGGTAGCTCAAAAAGTCTTTTGAGGATTCTTCATATGATTTCTATAATAATGGTATTAATTTTCATTTATTTAGTCCAAGAGTATATGAATGTTATTTTCTGAGTTTAAGGATACTACAGAAAAACCAGCCTAAGATATGCTTAAAGAACATCAGTACACCATCTCCTCAGTACATAGACCATTCCTTATGGGAGATAAGACAGTAACCATCAAAGAAAATCTAGTTCCCAAGGTATCAATAAAATCGTTCCATGGATCTTCTATGAAAACAGTGAGATAAAACTGGAAATCAATAAAGGATACTTCAGACATATTTATGAATATTTGCACATTAACAACATTCTCATGAATGTCTAATAGTTAAGAAGGAAATTAAACACTTTCAGGGAAAATCAAAATAGTATTATACTAATGATGGACATCTGGGTTGATTCCAGTACTTAATATTATTAATTGAGCAGCTACAAACATGGTTGAGCAAATCTATCTGAACTGAGACATGGAGCTTTTAGGGTAAATATCCAGTAAGGGAATAACTGGGTCTATTGGTACCTCTATAGTCAACCTTTTTAGGAGTCTCCATATTGCTTTCCATAGTGGTTATACCAGCTTACATTCCCACCAACAGTGAACGAGCATCCCTATTTCTCCACAACCTCTCCAGGTTTGTTTTCATTTTTTTTAAGTTTGATTTCTTTACTTGGGTGAGGTGGAATATCATAGTTGATTTAATTTGCATTTCCCTGATGATTAGGGATGTTGAACATCATGTAGTGTTTCAGTATAAATACACATAAATGACATAAATGACTGAAGCATGACATAATTATAAGGCATAAATATTGTATTCATTGTGAAAAAAAATTAAAAATTTTAATAAATTTGTTATAAAGAAATTATCTGCAAGGCAGTATGCTCTTCACATTGCATTTAGCAGAAATATCAGTAGAAATTTATATATATAATCTCCCCAGACAGTTAGATGGTCTAGTGCCAGAAGATGCTACATGAGCGACTGATGGAAAATGACCAACATCTATCCAAGCAACTCGTGGTCTAAGCTACTCAGCAGCAAGCAACCTGATGTGATGCTCACACAAGTGCAGTAGTGACACACAGCCATGGTAGGTTACCAACTGCTCTTTATTTGGCTAACAGATCAGCTCAGTTGAACAGAACCCATAGCTGGAACTGGGAAACAATTCAGAACCATATCCAAAAAATGAGCCCGCTCTCTAATATCAAGCTCCCATCAATCTTGGGCTACAAGAGGGCCTATACCTAATAAATTCTCTATAAAATAATAATAGTTATCCCATTTATCCAGCACTGACTTCAAACTCCGTTGGAGAATTTGCTTCTCTTTTTCAGATAGACACAGAACCTGAGTAGAGCATCAACCCATCATACTTCACCAGGGCCCCAGCTGAAACCATAGAGTAATTGGGGATATGAGCAAGAGTGCTGCTCAAATCTATGTCTTTTCTTCTGCTGGGGCTTTTTCCTCATCTTCCTCATTAAGTGCAGAATCAGATCAGCAACATGACATGATGAACCAGAGCTCTGTGACCACTTTTATTCTAGTGAACTTCTTAGGATACCCTTGAGTCTACCCACCACTTTTCCTTGTGTTCCTGACTATCTATGTCTACCATGTCTGGTAGGCAACATGGGATTAATTGTGGTTATAAAGGTGAGTTCCAGGGCGGGTTGATGGTTCAGCAATTAAGGCACTTGCCTGCAAAGCCTGAGGACCAGGTTCAATTCCCCAGTACCCACATAAAGCCGGACGCACAAGGTGGCACATGGGTCAGGAAGTTCAATAGCAGTGGCTAGAGACTCTAGCACACCCATTCTATCTCTTTCTGTCTCTCTCCCCCTTTCTCTCTCTCAAACAAAAAAAGAAATAAAAATATAAAGATCAATTCCAAACTTCACAACCCATATACTTTTTCCTCAGCCACCTTACATTTTTGGATATCTGTTATTCTAGTGTGTTTACTCCCAAGCTGTTGGAGATCCTGGTTGTGGAAGACAGAACAATCTCATTCACAGGTTGCAAGGCACAGTTCTTCTTTGACTGCATGTGTGTGGTCACAGAAATGTTTATGTTGGCAGTGATGGCCTATGACAGGTTTGTGGCTGTTTGTAACCCCTTTCTCTACATGGCTGCTAAGACTCATAAGCTGTGTGCTCTCATGGTAGTTGGAAATTACCTCTGTAGTGGACTATGTTCCACAGGATTTATAACAGAATGTTATAATTACTCTATTTTTTATAATTTATTTTTAATTATATTATTCTAATTTTACATTCATAATGGTGGCTCCATTATCCTCCTCCCTGTCCTTCCTCTTCCATAGGGACCCTCATCAATGGTGAATATGGCTCATGCATTCTGGGGATAGTCAAGAGTTCTAGGGGATAGGCCAAGTCTCTGTGCATAATGCTCCAACTTGTGACTCTAACATTCTTTCTGCCCCCTCTTCCGCAAATTTCCCTGAGACACATTGGAGTCATTTTAGTTCTACTTCAGCGATGAGGTTTTGGGAGCCTCTGTGTCTCTGGATATCTGGCTTAGT
Source organism: Orientallactaga sibirica (assembly GCA_036365145.1). Classification (NCBI taxonomy): domain Eukaryota; kingdom Metazoa; phylum Chordata; class Mammalia; order Rodentia; family Dipodidae; genus Orientallactaga; species Orientallactaga sibirica. Next base: position 108,953 of record JAEOAD010001275.1, read on the forward strand.
AAGAGTTGGGTGTTCTCTGTGTTTATCTTCTTCAGCCTTTTTCTGGTGTCGTGATCCCAAAGAATTTTGAACTCTTGCCCTTCCCCCACATTATTCTATGGTTTCAGCTGGGGCCCTGGTGAGGTGGGATTGGCTGATCCTCCCTTCAGGTTCATTGTCCATCTGAAAAAGATAAGCAAATTCTCCAATGGAGAGAGAGGTTAGTACTAGATACATGGGATGGCCAAAGATATCTTGGAGGGAATTTTATATGGATAGGCCCTATTCTGGCCCACATTTGGTGGTATCTTGATTGGAGACTGTGCTCATTATTTGTCATGGTTTTGACTTATTTCCCAGTTCCAGCAATGAGTTCCATTCCACTGAGTGGATCTATTAGCCAAATCAAGAGCAGCCCACCATGGCTATGTGCCACTACTGCACTTGTTATAATTACTCTATTGTGGGCCAGGCATCATCAATCACTGTGGCTGTGAGTAATCTGTCATCCTCTCTGTTTCCTGCTCTGACTCCTCCTTCAGCCAGTTGGCATGTTTTATCATCTCTGTATTCAGTGAGGCTTGCAGTGTCCTGATCACATTGGCCTCCTATGTCTTCATAGTTGTCACTATTGTCAAGATGCCTTCCAAGGGTAGAATCCGGAAAGCCTTTTCTACCTGCACTTCCCACTTGTCTGCCATCTCCATCATCTATGGGATCATTCTCCTTCTGTACGTGTCCCCAACTCCAGTAGCTCCCAGCTCTTTGTCAAAGTGGCTACTGTTCTTTATTCAGTCATGATTCCCATGCTGAACCCCTCATCTACAGCCTGTGGAATAAAGATGTGAAGGAGACCATCAGGAAGCTAATAGGATCTAAACTGCATTCTCATTGACATAATGCTTTCAGAATATTATTTACTTAACAGATGCCTATTTGTGTCTTAACTAAACATATATTCCATATCCATTATTGAAGACACTAGTTTTTAATGAATGTATGGTCATGTGTTCACTCTAGTTTCTTTACCATGCCTATATTCAAACCATCATAGCTAACATTCTTTACACAATAATTTGTATAAAAGATACCTTTAATTCTCTATTTAATTTAAAATTAGGAACTTAGGTTTGTATTATGAGACATGGTCTCAGTTTGTATTTATATTGTAGCTTAGTATTTTGTAATAGATTTCTAGGATATTCATGATGAAAATTGGTCTCTAAAAATATTTCTTTTATCTTTCTCCTCATTATCATTTAATATTAAAAGAATTTTGGGCTTAAGAAATAGCTCAGCACTTAAGGCACTTGTCTGCAAAGCCTAACAACTCCAGTTCAAATCCTTAGTATCCACATAAAGCCAGATGCACAAAATGACACATGAATGTTGTGTTTGTTTGCAGTGGCTAGAGGCCCTGATGCCCATATTCCCTCTCTCATACCTCTCTCTCTCTCTCCCATGGCCTTTGCAAATAAATAAATAAAAATATATTAAAAAATAAATTATTATATCCATTAAGACAGCTGCTGCCATCCTTTAGTGTTTTTTTTTTTTTTGTTTTTTTTTTTTTTTTTTTTTGGCTCATCATATAATTTAAGGCCCTGGAATTTTCATATTTCAGTATTTATTTTATTCACTTTAATACAGGCTTTTGTAGTCTGAAGCTATCATAGGATCCAAAACTGTCATTTGATGTTAGGTCTCTGCTTAAGGCTCTGTGAGTCATGGCCTTGCCTTTGCTGATTCATGGCCTGCAGCTGCTCCTCCCTTTGCTTGTCTTGGAAATGAGAGGGAAGGCATATCAGCTTGATACAGGAACTTAGAGTGCCTTTGAGAGCAGCAGAACCTATCTCAGCACTTGATGGGTAATAACTCAGGAGCCATGGCACTGGACACTCATGGAATGCTAATCTACTAAATGAGTGGCTTTCCAGTTCTTGTTGTATTAGTTCAAAGGATAACATTCACACACCAGAGGATAGTGTTTAGAAAGTTTTTAATGTCGGGATAGATTTTGAGAGGGAAAGAATACAGAGATCTTGGATAAGGGAGAGACTTTCCAGAAGTGGAAATACCCACATAGAGACCCGGATTGGGGACTTTCAAGGAGTTTATTAGATGTGGACCCAACACCAGGTGTCTAAATGTCACCAGGTTTTCAGGAAAATGGAGTAATCACTGTGCTTTGCTAAGATTATACTTCTCAGAAGGGGGTTATTATCTCTTTTAAGAAAGAGATAAAACCAGACTTTCTGACATCCAAAAAATTCAATATGTACTAATTGCTGTGATCACAGAGAATTGTTAGTAGACAAATGCCCCAGGGATTTAGAACCATAACATGGAATTAAGTCATCACATGGGACAGTGTTAACTCTAATGGCTCAAATTTTTGCCTCCCTGGGAACCCTTCTGTGATAGCTTCTAGGTTTCAATTCCCCAAGGCCATGATTACATATATTCATGATATCATAAGTACCAGTATTGAACCTTTTGATGCAATATTTGGTCATGTTTTTATTTTCTTTTTTCCTTCTTGTTTGTTGTGCTATTAGCTTAGCTGAACATCACAAGAAACACTCCATGAAAGATTCTGGACACAACACTGTTCTTAGGACTGTTTCTGTCTAGTCCAGAGATAAAAAGAACATCTTTGTGCTTCACCATACTCAGAAAGGGCTTTCAAGTAAATGCATCACTCCATGGTCTCGGTGTTGATGTGAGTTGATTCAGTTCTGTTATCATTTTAATGGGAAAATGTTGTTAAGACCCAGAAATATTTTCCAGGGGAAGAGCAGGTGCATGGAGCCTAACGTCTTAAATCAAAGTACCATGGTACTCTAACCAGATGTCTCCCTGGCTAATATTTTCATTATTTTTTTGACAAAAATCATTCATTTTTTAATTTATTTGTGTGTGTGTGGGGGGGAGTATGTGTGTGTGAAGGCCAGAAGTCAACACTGAATATCTTCTTCAATTGATCTAAATGTGCATGTTTTTTGAAACAAGTTCTATTGTTGAACCTGGATTTGGTTAGACTTTGAGCCAGCAAGCCCCAGGGATCTCTCTCCCTTTGCTTCTCCAATGCTGGGAATATAGGCAAGGGACTGCATCTAGGATTACAAGAGTTCTGGAAAACCAAACTCTGTTCTCATATCTATGAGTTAACTAGTTTACCAACAGAAACTTTTCCCAGCCCATTTTTCTAGTTTTCTAATGTGGCATCTACTATGTGCCAATCAATGAAATCTTATCAAATATTTAATAATAAAATTTATATTTAAAATCATATTTAAATTTATTACAATTTATTATCCTAGGAGGTAAGGAGAGTAACAATTCTGTAAATAACACAGAGAAGGTAAATCAGAACAGTGGCACATCCCTATATTTTTGCACTTGCTAGCAGGAAAGAAAATCAGAGTGGTCATGCTCAGCTACAGAGTGAGTACAAGTGCAATCTGCAATACATGAGATTCTATTTCAGATAAACAAAATAAAGAAAGAATGCATTTTTTGCTGAGAGCCTTGAACTTTACCATCTGCATATGCACAGAGGAGAAATACTAAGTAATATTTTCCACTTATGTAAAGAATATGAAGCTGTATGATACTGCTTTCATATACTTTAAGTACACAAAAAAGTTATTTGCTTCCACCATCATATTTTTTATTTTAATTTTACATTCATGTTCATGCCTTTGATAGCCTCCTCCCTATCTTCCTCCCTCTGAAGGGACCCTTCTAATTGGGGATTGTAGGTTGTCATGCATTGTGGGGGTAGCCATCAGCTATGGAGAAGAGGCAATGTCTCTGTGCATAATGAACCAACTTGTTGCTCTAAGAATCTTTTCAGCCCCTCTTTCCTCAAATTTCACTTGAACCATCTTAGGTTCATTTTAGTTTTACTTCAGTGATGAGGTCTTGGGAGCCTCTGTGTCTCTGGATATCTGGTTTAGTAGGAGTTGAGTGTTCTCTGTGTCTATTTCCTTCAGCATTGTGCTGGTGTCAGGTTCACCAAGAAAGCTACACTCTTTCCCATTTCTCCAGTTACTCTATGGTTTCAGCTGGGACCTTGGTGAGGTGTGATAGGCTGATCCTCCCCACAGGTTTGGTGTCCATCTGAAAAAGAGAAGCAAATTCTCCAACAGTGAGAGAAGTCAGCACCAGATAGATGGGATGGCCATTCTTATCTATCTTATAGCCCATGAGTGGAGGGAGCTTGATATTGGAGAATGGGCTCATTTTTTGGACATGGTTTTGACTTGTTTCCCAGTTCCAGCTATGAGTTCCATTCCACTGAGTGGATCTGTTAGCTAAATCAAGAGCAGCTGGTAACCCACCATGGCTGTGTGCCACTATTGCACTTGTTTGAGCATCACATCAAGTTGTTTTGCTGAGTAGTTTAGATTTCGAGTTGTTTGGACAGATGTTGGTCATTTTCCCCCAGTTGCTCATGTAGCACCCTCTGGCACTATGCAAGATAACTGTTTGGGGACTGACCTTCTTCCAGTTTCCAGCCAGGTCACTCCATGTTCCATCCCAACAGCATATGGTGTCTTCCGCAGTAGGGTCTTACCATTAACCTTTGGTGGGTCATCAAAAACTCTGACAGAAATCTGTTTTTTGGGAAAAATTGGTCTCTCAGTTCTTCCATTGGAGGTTTGATAGTTAAGGTCATCAGAAGATGAAGGAAGAAACATCTAGGCAATATTGAGAAAGAGAGAAGGGGACGGTGTTTGATTACCTTTTCAATCTCGATGGGTGTGGTTAGGTTTGTTTGCTGAGATTAATCTGCCCTCTGAGTTTAGCTATTTGATTTAGGTGGTATGTGTTCAGGAATTCATTCATTTCCCTCAATATTCTCCTAGGTGCTTTTTGGGAATTTGAAATAAGTTCCTGATGATTTGAGACCATGTGATGATTATTTTTTTCATTATGTCTGTTGTGATTTTTCTCCAAATTTCATTGTCCCATTTTTTTTCTAATTTTGTTAATTTGAAACATTTTTTATCCATTCATCAAATTGGACATCTGGGTTGTTTATCAATCTTGCTTTTATTTTTTCAAAGAACTGAGGCTTGGAGCTTTGGTTCATCAATTTTCTTAATTGTATTTTTAGTTTCCAAATCTTTGCATAGTGGTTTAACTTTACCTTCACCAACAGTGAAAGAGGGTTTCTTCACAGCCTTGCCAGCTTTTGTTTCCATCATCATTATTATTTTTTAATGTTGATCTGATGATTAGGGATGTTGAGAATTTTATTTCTTTCCATATAAAGCCCCATTTTTGGGTTGGTTGTTTTGTTTTTATTGTTTGGTTTTTAGGTGGATGATTAGGTTATTGATTTGGGCTCTGTCATTTGTTAATCTGAAGGCATTATTGTGGTAAAAAAAAAATTTTCATGAGATCCCAATGGGACTGATTCATTAATTTCTTGAGTTACTTGTTTTGGTATGATGTTTTCTCATTGTCATTCAGTTCTCCTATTTTTCTTGCAATTTCAGTTTTAATTTTATACACAACCCATTTGATTTATTTTTGTTTAAAATGTGCATTGTTTCATCTTCTCCAGGTTTTCCAGTTTGTGGGATTCCATTTGGCATACCTGTTTTTTTTTAATTTCTAGCATTACAGCATTGTGGTGTGATATCATGTCCAGGAAATTATTGTTAATTTTCCTAAAAATATGGAAGCAGGCCATGTGGCCCAGTATCCATTATATATTTTAGAGAAGGTTCCATGAGCTGCTGAGAAGAATTTTGTGATCAATGGGATTTTTATTGGATTTTTGGTAATTCTTTTGGGAAGAATGTTTTGTCAATGTCTGTTAGGTCTAACTGCAGTATGGTGTTGTTTAACTCCTCCTCAATTTCTTTCCTATTTTTTTTTTGTTTGAATGATCTATCTATTGCTGATAGTGGTTTTTTTGAAGTTGTTGACTATGATGGTGTTTTTGGTTATTTCTTTTTTTTTGTCAAGTAGGTTTTGTTTTATGAATTGATCTTGTACCTGTGTTTGCTGTGTATAAAATTGAGAGTTTTGTGATATCCTCTTTGTTGGATCATTGATCTAAGTAAGAAGTGGCCTTCTTTGTCTTTTATTTTTTTTTACTTTTGGTTTGGAGTCTATTTTATCCTGATATTAGTATAGCAACACCTGCTTGTTTCTTATTTCAGTTTGCTTGGAATATAATTTTTCCACCCTTTCACCCTGAGAAGGTGTCTCTCTTTAGTTGTGAGTTGTGTTTCTTCAAAACAGCAGATTGAGGGGTCTAATTTTCTGATCCATCCTGTCAGCTTATGTCAGATTTCATGGGTGAATTAAGGGTTGATAATGCTTTTGATCTACTGTTGAGTTTCATTAGCAAGGATTTTGTTCAGGATTAATATTTAGTTTAATAACTCTATGGTTTGATTTAATCCCTGCAATGTTGTGTTGGTTTGGTGTTTCTGATTTTGGAGTTTGATAAAAAGGTTTCAGTTTGGACATTTGATAGTGTGTGTGTGTCTTGTGTGTTTTTGGGAAGGTGTTTGATTATCTTTTCAATTCGATGGGTGTGATAGGTTTGTTTGTGATTAATCTGCTTGAGTTTGTAGGCTCTTGATGGTTGGTTATTTGATTCTCCTGAATTTGTAAGTCCTGAGAATTTCCTTATGTCTGTTGTACTCTTTATATCTGTAAGATTTGGCTTTGTGTTCATATAGTTGTATATCTGGGTTTTATCACTCTTTGGAAAGTTTTCTTAATTGTTTTTTTAATTTCCAAACCATCTGTCATGCTGGGATATTTTTGCTGGGTAGAGTCTTGTTTTTTCCAATGCCTTTAGGGTTGGAAGTTATAAGTTCTCAGACTTTGCAATGTTCCATTCCAGGCTCTTCTGGTCCCATTTGTTTTTTCAGTGTTTCCATTGAAAAGTCTACAATTTAATTTATGATGGGAGTTGTTTATATGTAGTGTGTTGCTCATTTTCAGGAGCTGGAGGGAGCTGCTTTTAGGACTTTCTTCATTTGTTATCATGCAGGAAATTTAGAGTTTTAATGGTAATATGTCTTGGAGAATTTATCTATTTTGGTGAGCCAGTCTGATTTTGGAGTTCTGTAGATGTCTTTCTTGTAATTTGATTGTTGTTTAACTTTCTTTTTGACTTTTAGTTTCAAAGATTTTATTCTGATAATTTTGTTGAATAAGTTCTCATTTCTGTTTGGTCTGAGGTTTTATTTTCCCTTTCTGGTATTTCCCTAAAATTGATGGACTTTGTTGGATTTTGAAAGAGTGGGAAACTTTTTTTCAATAATTTTGTTTGAATAAATTCTCAACACCTTTGGTCTGAGTTTCTTGGAATATTCCCTTTCACCCTGGTATTTCTTTATTATCCTAATGTTTAGAGGGTATCCCACATTTCTCTCAGCTTATTCTGTTCATGCGTGAATTAAGACCATTAATAAATTTTTAATAACTTAGGTTTGATTTAACATTTGGTTTCATGTTTTTGTTTGAAGGTTTCTATGTTTTGTCTTCCAGTTCTGAGTTTCTAGGCTCCACATGGCTGACTCTATTCTTGAGAGCTTCTATACAGTTTTGGTATTTTTCAATTTGGTTTTTTGCATTTTCTACTGATATTTTTATGGGTATAGTTTCCAGCTATAAGTTTCAGACTTTCAAGTTCCCTTTTCACATCATTTTCACTGAAAAGTCTGAAGTAATTTTTTTTTAGTGCTTCTTGCTTTTAGGAATTCATCTTGTTTGCATTTATTTATGTTTTCAGTCTTTTTGAGTTCTTAGCCAGCTGGACTTTCTTTTAGTGGAGTTTTCCTGATAATTTTTTGAATAACTCTCCTTCCAGGTCATTTGACTGCCTTTCTGGGAGACCTTCCTGGTTCTTTTCTATTAGGACTAATCTTGTGAGAACAGCATTCATACATTATTGTCCCTTTGTTGATTTTATGCAAGTTCTGCTATTTTCTTGGCCAGGGTTACATTGCTTATGTCTTCATCTTGGGGTTCTGACCCTATTATCTCTTCTATGTTTTGATTAGAGACATCCATTTTGGGACTGGGAAATCTTGTTGGATTTACTTGCATTTGATTTTTCATGTAATTTCTTTTGAGCTATGGTCTGCCCATCACACTGAAGGAATCTTGTTAACTTTAGTAGGAACCTGTAATTTACCTTAAAGTGTCTTCAGTGATTATTCCCTCTTATGTTTGTTTCAATTAGGCTTCCAATGGCAGTGGGACCTGCCTGCTCAGAGAGTGGGAGCCTGTGAGGGTCTTGTGAGGGTCTGAGGGTTTGATGAAGGGGCTTGTTATTCAGTGGTTCAGGGTATGAGAGTGCATAGTCAGGAAGCCTGAGGGACAGGGGGTGGAAGGTAATGGGACGAAGTAGACTGGTGTTGGGTCTGGGCTGCAGAGGGAGGGATTATGGGAATGTGTGCTAGTTCCCTGATACTGAAGCTTGAGCGGATGGGACAGCAGGTCCATTGGGACTATGTTGCCAGGAGTGGCTGGGACTCCAGGGTCCTATGACAAGGCAGAGCAGGGATAGGAGATTACTACAGGTCAGGTGAAGCACATGGGGGGAATTGGTGGTGGGCCAGGTGGAATGTCAGGAAAGGGGAGGGAGTTGTGAAGAATAGCTTTTTGGTCTGGGTCTGAGTCACAGATGGGGAGAGGGAGGGTGGAGCAGTGAGGGAGATGGCATTCACTTGGTAGTTCCTGTGCCTGGGATGAGTTCTTGCACCCTGTGGTGGGGGTTGACAGCACACTGGGGATGAAGCTGGCATGTAGGCTTCCCATGCTTGCAGGTGGGGGCCAGAGGTTGTGATGGGGATGGAGTTTGAGTGTGGGGCTCCTGTACCCCGGGCGGGTGGGGCAGCGGCAAGGGCAGGATTTCTTGACTAGAGTTCCTGTGCTGGGGAAGGAAAGGCAGAAGCAAGAGGGAAAAGGAGCTCACGAGTGGAGTTCCCATGCCTGGGGTGGGGCAGCGTGTGACTGAGCTAGCGAGTGGTTTTCCCAAAGGCTCAGAGGGTGAGGGTGGAGTGGTGCGGGACCTAAGGAGAGTGAGTGGTGTTCCCGCATGCACAGAGGGTGAGGGTGGGGGTGGGGTGGCATGGGGGATGGAGCTTGCTTATGGAGCTCTGCAGCAGAGGGAACATAGGGTGTCCAAATACTAGCCTGCTAGCTTGGGTCTTCTTAGCTAGTGCAGGAGGAGCCTGCAGCTGGGACCGCAGCTCAGGTGGGTGTTTCAGGGCATTGGGGAACTGGTAGGCCCCCCAGGAGCATGGGAATCTGAGGATTCCTTGCTTTAGTCCTTCATGCCTTCCCACCTAACCCTAATGAACCCTAAAGGTCTTGCCTTTCCTTCTGTACCAGGTGAGGCATGTTTACACAGACACCATCTTGACTATAACCCCCCTCAAAGCCCCCACCATCATATTTTAAGTGCTATATTGATAACATACTCTTTTCACCATTCAGGAAATTACTAATGGAATCCAGGGCTATTAGGCATCCTTCTTTAAGACAGGTCTCTGACCTGACAAATAGCTCTGGCAAAGCTTTAAACTTCATTCAAAACACCAGAGTAGATTTTTTTTTTTTTTTTTTTTTTGGTTTTTCGAGGTAGGGTTTCACTCTAGCCCTGGCTGACCTGGAATTCACTATGTAGTCTCAGGGTGGCCTTGAACTCATGGTGATCCTCCTACCTCTGCCTCCTGAGTGCTTGGATTAAAGGCGTGTGCCACCACGCCCGGCTCAGAGTAGATTTTTTTTTTAAATATCAGTTTAAGATATATTCTCATCTAATGTTTCTGATAAATACATTCTTAAATTCATCACACTGAAAAAGTTTTTCATTTCCTGTTGCATTATAATTCATCAGCACAGACAAATCCAATATTTCCATACATTTCTCTGCTCATATAATAAATAATATAGTATCCCAATAAAATATCCTTTTAAAGGTTGTTGAGACAGTCCAGTGGATAAGGTTCTTGTCATGAAATTATGAGGACAGGAGTTCTGACCACAATCACCCACATAAATCCCATGTAGGATGATGGCTTGAACTTGGGAGGTGGAGACAGGGGATCCCCCAGACAGTCAGTATAGTTAGACCTTTGAAGTGGCAAAATCTAGATTCAAATGATGATGATGTATCAGTAAATAATAAAGAGGAAAATTACTGAGGAAGACACATGACATCAATCTCACCCTAGACTTCATGACTTCATGTGCACTTGCACACTCATGTATATATACACACACACACATACATACAGATTTTTCTGTACTGTGGCATGAAGATACACATGGAGCATAAAGAATGTTGAGATGGAAAAGGAAAAAAGTGACCACAATGTCACAATGAACTTATGGCAAGAAGGCTGACATTTTCCTCATCTCAGTCTGTGGTCCAGGCTGCCCTGGAACTTGTGATCCTTGTGACTTAGAATACTAATTCCTGTGGTTCCCAGAATACTTTTCACTGGTCTGAGTTAATGTTGAATGGGAAAGCACCGAGGAAGCTGAAGAAATATAAGGTGTACTACCACAGAAAGAGCCTCATTATGTTTTGACTCATTGGAGAGGCTAGAGTGGCCTCCTCAGAAAAAAAAGCTGTTGATGTTAGTAATGAGGGTTTGGATATAAAATAGAGCTGCATAGATTCTGTATTTTTCCTCTTAAGTTAATTTTATTTATTTAAAACAGGAAATATTATTCATCATTAAATATGTGTTCTTTAAGCATAAGCATTAAAATTACGATTTTCAGCAACATGCTAGAATACCCATGGAACCACTTGTTATTTCTTTTTTTCCTGTTTTTATTACTACAAATGTTGGTCTTACCTTTTCCAATCAAATTTTCAATTTCATCCACAGGAACCAAGAAAACAAGACTGCTGGCGTCACCTTCATCCTCCTGGGCTTCTCAGAATACCCAGACCTCCAGGTTCCCCTCTTCCTCCTGTTCCTGGCTGTCTACAGCATCACTGTGCTGGGGAACCTGGGCATGATTGTCATCATCAGAGTCAGTCCCAAGCTGCACACTCCCATGTACTTTTTCCTCAGTCACTTGTCCTTTGTGGATTTCTGTTACTCCACCGTGGTAACTCCCAAACTGTTAGAGAACTTGGTAGTGGAAGACAGAACCATCTCCTTCGCAGGCTGCATCATGCAGTTCTTCTTCGCATGCGTATTTGTGGTGACAGAAACCTTCATGTTGGCAGCGATGGCCTATGACCGGTTTGTGGCCGTGTGCAACCCTCTCCTCTACATGGTAGTGATGTCTCAGAAGCTCTGCTGTTCACTGGTAGCCGCATCATACTCTTGGGGTATCATCTGCTCTTTTGTATTCATATACTTTCTGTTGACCTTATACTTTTGTGGGACAAAGTTCATAAATAACTTTATATGTGAGCACTCTGCCATTGTGGCAGTATCATGTTCTGACCCCTACATGAGCAATAAGATCATTTTAGTCTTTGCCACATTCAATGAGATAAGTAGCCTCTTCATCATCCTCACCTCCTACATTTTCATCATCATCACTGTCATGAAGATGCCTGCAACTGGGGGACGCTACAAAGTCTTCTCCACTTGTGCCTCCCACCTCACAGCCATCACTATTTTCCATAGCACCATTATTTTTCTGTACTGTTTTCCTACCACCAAAAGTTCCTGGCTTCTGGTCAAGGTGGCCTCTGTCTTTTACACAGTCATCATCCCCATGTTGAATCCCCTAATCTATAGCCTCAGGAACAAAGATGTGAAGGAGACAGTTAGGAAGATGATAAGCTTCCAGTTATCATCATAATATTCCACAGATACTCTGCTTCTAAAACAAAGTCAAATATGCACTCAGTATCCCTCCAAAAGCAGTTTAGTATGAGTTCACTTTAATATTCATCAAATTCTAAATATAAATTAAATAATCTCAGAACATTTAAAATAAATATTGGATTAAAATAATTTAAGTTTAATGAAAATATTTACTCCTTTGAACATATTCCTTTTTAATATTTCAAGATAATTTTATAACAGATAACCCCAAATAACGATGATATTCTAATCTGTAATGGGTTATATTCTTACAATTAATCTATTGTTTTATTGCCATAACTCTTGAATAATACTGACTAAATATAAGACATGCCTTTTGTTCTTGTGTTCTGTTAATCATGACTGAAGCTTACTAGCTTATCCTACAGAAATACATTCATATGTTGTATCTTTAATTCAACCTTTTGAATGTCACTTATTTCCTCTTTGTTTCATCAGTTTTCTTAATTGTTGTCTTTGTTTCTAGCTCATTAATTTCTTCTCTAATTCTGATTATATTTTTCCATCTGGAGCTCTTATGGTTGGATTCTCCTTGTTTTTCCAGTGCCTTTAGGTGGATGGTTAGTGTAAGAGACAGCTTCAGGTTCACAGAGAACTTCCAGACCAGGCACAGTTGTGGAGGAAGCTTATAGATCCAGGGGAAGTTCCATTAATGGCAGAAGAAGCTTACAGGTCCAAGCAGAGAGTGAACAAAAATCACAAGCCAAAAAAGCCACACAGCATAGCACATCTCAGGAACTCCAGCTAGGCACACTTTGCATATCTTTAGATTGAAATCCTAAACCCACCACCACACCTTAAGGCTGGATCCTAAGATCCACCCAGTGACTCTGCCTCCAGCCAGGTGGCTGCAGATGTAAACTACAAACTAATAAAACACTGAATATACTGGGGGCCATCTATTCAAACTACCACATTCCACCCCTGTCCCCCAATAGATTTATAACTATCACACATTGTAAACTGTATTCAGTCCAGTTCTCCACAGTCTTAACCAACTTAAGATAGATGGTAGCCCTTGCACAGTCCTGGTATGTCCAAAACATCTTCAGGTCTCCATGCAAACCATGGTCCATCTTCCAAGGCTCTTTCAGCCTATTAGGGCATCATGCCCTGCCTCATGCCACATGTCAGCAGTGGCTCCTGGAACAGTGTGCAACTTATAACCACTCCATGAATTTCTCATGCTTTTAAAACTAATACCAGGTGTGCAGGACACAGCCATATTCTTAATTTAGGGATGCAATTAATCATAACCTTGAAAAGCAGGTTCCTTTTTCCATTCAACTCTTTCCAAAAGAGTCTGCATTTCTAACAGTCTTTCCTCAGGCATCTTCTCCATTGTTTTAATGTAAAGCAGTTGGTCCACCTACCTTAAGATTGCTAATGTGTTGACAATAGCAGCTCCAGTAACCTAAAACCAGTCTCAGTGCCTCTAATTTTAACTTGCTTTAGGTTTTCCATGTTGGGTTCATATAAATTTATGATTGTGATATCCTCTTGTTGGATCATTCCCTTGATGAGTAAGAAATGGCCTTCTTTATCCTTTTTGATTTATTTTGGTTTTAAGTCTATTTTTATCATACATTAATATAGCCACAGCCATGTGTTTCTTCTTTCCATTTTCTTGGAATATCATTTTCCATACTTTCACCCTGAGGAGGTGTCTGTCTTTAGTGGTGAGGTGGGTTTCTTAAAGGCAGCAAATCAAAAGATCCGTTTTTCTGATCCATTATCCTGTTAACTTATGTCTTTTGATGGGTGAGTTATGACCATTAATATTTAAGGTTATAACTTGAGGTTTGATTTAATCCCTGCCATGTTGGGGTTCTTTATGGGGTTTAGCATTTTAGTGGACTTTGTACTTTTTTGAACTTTTTCTAATTTTGGTTATTGTGATATTCTCCTTGTAGGCTCTTCAGATTGGTTGTTTGACTCTTGTGTGGAGAATTCCCTGAAGTATTCTCTGTAGTTTGGCTTTGCAGTCATATAACCATAGAGCTGGCTTTTATCATGGAAAATTTTCCTTTCAACACCTATTATGAGAGATACTTTTGCTGGCATACAGAAGTTTGGGTTGGAAGCCACAGATTTTGAGATTTTTAAGTGTTCCATTCCAGACTCTTCTGGCTTTCAGGGTTTTTTTGAGAAATCTGAAGTAATTCTGATGGAATTGCCTTTGTATGTAATGAATTGTTTCTCTCTTGCTGCTTTTAGCATTCTCAATTTTCATTGTTTAGAGTTTTAACTATGATGTGCCTTGGAGAATTTTTTCTTTGGTCCAGTTTGTTTGGAGTTCTGTTAACTTCTTGTATCTGGATGGGCCTCTCTTTTGAGAGATTAGGAAATTTTTCTTCAATAATTTTTTGAATGTGTTCCCTGTGACTCTGGCCTGGGTTTCCTCTACTTCTGCTATATCCATGATCTGAATATTTAGGATATACCACAGTTCCTTCAAGTTCTATTCACAAGATTTTTGAATTTATCAATTTTTTTGGGCTCCCAAACTGTTTCTTCTGTCTTATCTTCCAGCTCTGAGGTTCTGTCCTCCACATGCTTGATTCTGTTCTTGAGGTTTCTAGAAAAGTTTTCACTAGTTCAGTTTGGTTTGTATCTTCTGTTGCCTTATTCTGTATAGTATCCATCCTTTTGTTCAGTTCAAATTTTAGGTCATTTTTTAATTTTATTAATGCTTCTTGGAATTCATTCTTGCATTTACTTATGTCATCATTAAGCTTAACCTACTGGTTATTGAGATCCTCTATGTTTTGGCTCACCTTCAGTTAATTTAACTCTCTTTTGAGGTCTCTCTGGGTTTTGTATATTAGGTCCAGCTAGTGAGGACAGCTATGTGGTTTTCATTTACATAATTGTTGTTTTTTGTTGATTTTTCTGCCAGTTCTGTCAATGCTTGGTCAGGGTCACATACCTTGTATGTTAATTTTGATGTTCTATTCCTATTGTCTCTTCTTTGTTTTGATTGAAGACTTGCATTGTGAGACTAGGCAACCTTGTTGGGTTTCATTTCATTTGGTATTTTGTGTTGTGCTGTGGTCTGCCCATAACACTGTTGGAATCTTATTTAATTTATGAGGCAGCTAGAGTTTACCCTTGTAGTGTCTTCAGGGATTGTTACCTTTTATTTTGTCTTGAATAGGCTGTTGATGGCTTTGTATTCAGGGATATGCATGTTGTGAAATATGTAAGTGTACCATCTGCTTTAGGCTGGTGCTTAATACCACAGGTGGAATAAGAGATCTGAGATCCCTTTGACCTGGTCTCAGCTGTGTCTTGCTTGTAAGACCCTATTGCTGAAGGTACCACAGTATAGAGTCACAGAACATTGAGAAATCAAGATGGAACTGAGATAGAAGACACCTACTCACTGGCTAGTTGTCATAGTACTGGTTCAACCTTATGTAATCTTCTAGGAGAAAAATTAACACTGGGAATAAATAGGGGATCCTGCAAGCTACAAAATCATCCAGCCAGGTAAGATATTCCCACAGGTATAATAGTGACACATGTGTATGGGGTTATCAACAGCTCCCTGTTAGATATGAGCACTCATTGTGAGGGAATTCTTGACTGTTACTGAGAACCAAACATAAAACCATGATTTGAAAAGTCATAGACCCTAGAGAAACACTTCTACACTTATTTGGCTAAATCGAGATGTTATGCCCACCAAAAGCCTCCTAAATATGTATGTTTATCTTCTTTGATCATTGCACCTCTCACTCTGTTTGAAAACATGCTCTTTACAAATGACAGTGAACCAGAGAAATCCAAGACTCATCCAAGTTATAAGAAGTGGAAGTCAGTGTCTAGCACTGGTACAGTCATCTCTATCACACCTGCCTGGGCTCAGTAACATCACAGAGTAACTGAAAGATTAAATAGGAGTGCTGCTGTCACTACTGCTGGATTGTGATAGTTACTGAAGAGACTCAAAACTCATGAAAGCAGAAAATAAGAGGCAGCTAAGAGTTCAATACTAAAAAAGAATTCTAACACCCTCCAAGGTTCAGGTTACATTGCAGAAGAGGGAGTGGAATGAATTTAAGAACTACAGCGTGGAGGGCATACTGTCAGACACCATCCTTTTCACAGGAACTTAATGTTGCATTCATGATCCCACAGTGAATACCCTTCAGAGGAGACTCTTTTCAGTGGAATAAGTGGTGGGGGAAAGAATGAAAAAAATGATACCTTGATGGGAAAGAAGTATATTGAAGTATGTTCATATTAACTTCCCAATAAAAAATACTATTTTGGAAAAATTGAGCATTACTACAAAATATATCAGCCCCAAACACCTCTGAACCAAAATAATAAAGCTGGTAGCATTGAGAGACCTAAATGAAAGTGACTGAAAATGGTAATGATCATGATAGCATGGAAGTGGAATGAAATGACACATCAAGCAAAGGCACTCAGCACAGTATATGGAATACAGCCAAGGATTTATGGCTAATTGAGATTTTTTTTCTTTTTTAATGTTTTTATTGACAACTTCCATAATTATAGACAGTAATGCATGGTAAACCACCCCCCCCACTTTCCCATTTGAAACTCCACTCTCCATCATACCACTTCCTCCTCTCAGTCAGTCTCTTTTATTTTGATGGCATCATCTTTTCCTGCTATTACAATGGTCTTGTGTAGGTAGTGTCAGGTACTGAAAGGTCATGGATATCCAGGCCATTTTGTGTCTGGAGGAGCACATTGTAAGGAGTCCTACACGTTCCTTTGGCTCTTACATTCTTTCTGGCCATCTCTTCCCCAATGACCCTGAGCCTTGTAAGGTGTGTTAGAGATATTTCAGTGCTGAGCACTCTTCTGTCACTTCTTCTCAGAATCATGGTGCCTTCTGAGTGATCGCAAGGTCACCACCATCGGAAAAGAGAAGATATTCTAACCAAAAGTGAGAATAGCATTAATATATGAGTGTGAACATTTAAGACAAGAGCTTGCTGGGCAGTTTGGTGAGCATATTACATACATTTAGCTAGACACCAGCAGATGTTACACCCCTAGGGCTCATGACTACCCCTTAAATTGGTTTTCAGTATCAGGCATGTATTCCTTCCCGTGGAGTGGGCCTCCAGTCCAATTAGAGAGTGGTTGATTTCCCCCATAACAGACATGCCACTATTGCACCCATTGGCTCATTTGGCCTGGCTGACCAAATTTAAGGCTTGCAGTGTCTATTGCTCAGTTTCTCCACTGGTGATTTCTCTGTCTCCCATTGAACTGCATGCAGCATAGTTTTTCCAGCTTTCTGTCAGCTGTAAGGTCACTGAGAAATCATGCTGGAGCTGAGCTGCAAACCTCTTACTTGTAGACCAGCTGACTGATTGAGTTTTGATCATAAGCACTAAGAGCCTTTTTAAAGAAAACAAAAGCTCTTTGTTCATGATGCTTATGTAGAATGATATCCAAACTCAACATAAGATAAAGTACTGAATTTTGTCTCTAACCATATGTAGCAACCAGCTTCAGGTTCACTGAGATGAACTTCCAGACCAGGCACGGTTATGGAGGAAGTGATATTTATAAAGCTTATAGATCCAGAGGATGTTCCATAATGGCAGAAAAAAAGCTGGCCTGCCTTCACAGGTCCAAGCACAGAGAGGGGATCCAAAAGCCAAACAGCTCAGCACACCTCAGGAACTCCAGCTAGGCACATTTTGCATATCTTTAGATTGAAATCTCAAACCCAGCACCACACCTAAAGATCACCTAGAGACACTGCCTTTAGCCAGGTGGATGCAGATGCAAACCAGAAACTAATAAAACACTGAATATATTGGGACATCTATTCAAGTTACCACACCACATAGTAACATGAACTGAAGAGTCATCAAACTCTTACACCTAGGACTAAATCCATGCAATTAATTGTAGAAAGCATCTGGGTTGTATTTCAGCACATTGGGTGGGTGTAGATGTTTTGTAGGTGATTTCTAGACAAGGCAACAAACTAAGATGATAAAAGGAATTGCATTAAATTAAAAGGTACCTTCACAGCAAAGGGCCATATAGCAGAGAAATGACAACTTCTTGAGTAGTGGAAGAGATTCTTTATAGATTAATCACCATGTTTAAGGCATTCAACTAAAATATGATGGAGAATGGAGTTCTAAAGGGGAATGGGGGGAGGGGAGGGAAATATCATGTTTTTTTCTATGTAAGTATAGAAGTTGTCAATAAAAAAATTTTAAAAAATTATCACCTTACAAATAATACAGTTCTAAAGTATGGACAAATGATGTGAATATATCACAGGTTTATGAAATACTAGTCATCAGCAACTCTCAGGGAAATGCAATCCAACACAAAAGTGAAACATTTTCTCACCACACTTAGAAGAAACAGATAGTAGAAAGTTGCACAGTTTGAGAGATTCTAGTGAACTCTAGATGAGCTGTAATTTAATAGTGCCATTATGAAAGAGAGTGTGGAAGTTTCTTTAAAAAGTCTCAGAATTGGGCTGGAGAGATGGCTTAGCAGTTAAACACTTGCATGTGAAGCCTAAGGACCAGCGTTTGCGGCTTGATTTCCCCAATACCCACGAAAGTCAGATGCACAAGGTGACACATGTATCTGGAGTTCATTTGCAGTGGCTGGAGACCCTGGTGTGACCATTTCTCTCTCTCTCTGTCTGTTGCTCTCAAATAAATAAACAAATAACAAACCAAAAATAAAATCTCAGAACTGGGCTGGCATTTGACTCAGCAATGCAAATACTGAGTATATGCATGAAGGAATCGAGGCAGTGTACAGAGGAGGTAGCAATACTCACTTACTCCATTACTCTTCATAGCCATAAAAACAAAAGCCAATCTAGGGTCCCAGTGATGCATAAATATCCAAATAAAGAAACATAGTATATCTTCAAAGTTGATATTAACCATTCATAAAAAATATCAAATTCTTTGCTACAAAATGAATGGTAATGGAAAGTATTATATCACATGAAATAATCCAAGCACTAGGAGAAAATTACTCAAGATGATTACTGTTTTGTTGATGCTAAAAAAACTTTAAGTAGTAGAGAATAAATATTATAAATATATTACTAGATCCTGAGAAAGGTTTAGGGAACCAGGTTTGGTGAGAAGATGGTTAATAGATACAAGAGTGCAATAGTGTAAGATAAATAAATTATAATGCTTATTAGCAGAGTAAGATAATTAGATTGGGCAACAATTGACAGGTATTTTATAATAACTATCGATTAGCATTTGGAATGTCCCCAACACAAAAAAAGAGCCATAGATATGGTAAGAAGTCTGCTAATCACCTTGATCTGAACACTTCACACTCTACATATGTATTAAAGTGTCACACATTCATACCACGAAATGAACAATATTTCGGTATCAAATAGAAGATCTATAACTTAGGAAATCATGACACCAGATAAAGTGACTAATCTCAACTGTAATCTCAAGAGATTGTCCCTAGGGTTTATATCTTCAAGGCTGAGAGTACACATATAAGACTGTGTCTCCTAGGCAGGAGATGTCCTAAATTTCTCATCAGCAGGTTTTTTTTTTATGGCATGAGAGGTGTGTGTGTGTGTGTTTTATGTGTGGTTTGAGGTGCATGTACATGTTCACAGATCCTTCACCCCTTACAAGAGTATATGAAAGCCTGAGGAGAATCTCCCTTGGTGTCCCCTCTCCATCACTCAACTGCTGGTTTGCTTGGCAGGATGGATGTAATACTGATTCCAAAGTTTTCAGTTTTTTTTTTTTTTTTACACGTCTCAGTATCTTCACTCTCTGCTCCCCAGAGAATTGACATTCTAGAGATGGATATTCACACCTAGCTGTTTACTTGCTTTTGGGGGAATCAAACTCTGGTGGTCTCAGGCTTACATAGGAATCTCACCCACTGAGTCATCTCCTCAGCCCAAGATTTGTTTTTCAAACAGGAAATCATATACAAATTTTGAAATTTATGTGCAGAGCAAGAAACAGCAAGTTCAATCTTTCTGTGATGGTTGGTAGTAGAGGGCTGGTTCAAGTACAGTCTTAGAAATATGAATTTTCTGCTACATCTTGACTCAACCATTATTCCTGTTTCTTCTTAATGCTACAGATTAGTTACTGATATTGTACTGATATAGTACTGATAATGTAATTATCTAATTTCCCATACTTTTACAACTTCAAGTTGCTCACTAGTAGTGGAAAACATGATTAAAAAAGGAAATATGGCATTAAATAAATCTAGAAAACAAAGCAATCATGAGGATAATTTACATGGGGAGATTTAAATGGTTATAATAAATCCCTTGAATGTGAAGACGGAGAGAAAAGGCATTTGAGCCAGGCACGGTGGCACATCCCTTTAATCCCAGCACTCAGGAGGCAGAGGTAGGAGGATCACCATGAGTTCGAGGCCACCCTGAGAATACATAGTGAATTCCAGGTCAGCCTGAGCTAGAGTGAGACCCTACCTTGAAAAAATAAAACAAACAAACAAGCAAACAAAAAAAATAAATAAAACAACAAAAAAAAAAAAAAGAAAAGAAAAGGCATTTGACAATGGTGGCACTAAACCATTCTTGAATTTAGTAACTTTTCAGATCAATTTTAGGAAATGACATAGACTGATGAGAAACTGGAAACATCATTTCTATTTAGTTACACTCATAAAATTCTTAAAACATTTAATGTACCTAGGGACACATAAACTGATTCCAGCACTTTTATATGAAGCCAACACATTTCAGTTAAGAGAAAAGCAAACATGGGCATAGATCTTTATGTGTTTCGGTTTCATGGCCTCCTGCATTGCACAAGGAGCTTCTCCCCACAGCCACTGGGCAGCTGTGTTCTCCCTGTAATGTGGTTTTACAAACTGAAAGGAATCACATAACTTCTTTCTACCAGGGACTCTGTATGTCACTTTGGTCAATTTGTGCTTGACTGTGCCTTAGCCACCTCATTTAAAGTTAAAGTGAGAATGATCTCATTTATTTTTTAAGGTGAAATTTGTTAAGAAATATAATTATTATAGTACAAGGCACACAGCAAGGATTTAGGAAATGTAAGGTTTTGTGATTGCTTCACACTTTATGTTGTCTTATGTTGGCTGAGCACAAGACAAGCACATTTCATTTACATTTTTCATAGAACAATGTGTAGATGCCATAAGATATCTGCAACAGCTCTTCATGGAATTTGAATTAAATTATCTTTTCTATAATAAAATAACACATGTTGTTTAAATGTCTCCACTTATATTCCATAGTACTAATGATTGTTTGAATCCCCAAAGAGAAGAATTTCTTGATATCATGCTAATATTCCACAGAGAATGATGTTTGTATTGAGAAGTCTAAGATTCATGAACCCTAGGGACACATCCTTAAACATAAAGACTATAACATTTTCTACAGTGACATTTTCAGAAGAAGGAGAAGAAATAAGAGTTCTTTTCTGCATGTTGGTTGGTTTGATTTCACTCAGTTTGGGGGGAAGTTAACATGCATAATATTTCTGGGAAACAGAAATAAGAATTCAGTTTCTGATGGGAGAAATTTATTACAGTTATGTATAAGAAAATGTGGATATGCAAAGGAGGTTTTAAAATTCAGATTTTTTCTTCTCTTTACTAAAGTATGCCGTGCTTTAAGTAGCATTTTAAGAGAAGTTACTACTTGTATGGTAAGGAATAATCCCAACAGAAAATGGGGACAATTTGTTTTTAGGACCATAGATCTTCTTATAGTTATTAGTATGAAAGGGAAGCATTGTGTGCAAGTACAAGTGAATGCTTATTTCCTCTGACCTTAATTTTTCTTCCTCACTCACATGAACTCTATCCATGCAACCTGGCAAAGCTTGCCTGGAGATTGCCCTGACAGCTACCACTGTGCGTAGAGGTAGGAGACCCGGGAATGTTCATGCAGGGACATGGTCATGGGAGCTAACTCTGAAACAGAAGAAAGGAGACATTTCAGCTTTGTGAAAAGTTTTCTGAAAGGTTTCTTTTAAGTGGCTTCATAGAAAAAAATTATATGAGTTTAGAAATGTTAAATATTTATGTGATCTCAGAAATAAAATATAGACTTAATGTATTAATGGACTTCTATTACCAATGCCTTATGTTCTTAATTTTTTTGTAATTTTTCCTGTTTCATTGCAAATATGATCAATTATCCTATTTATAATGTCTTTTTCAGGACAAAGCCCAAATGACATTTTAGACCATAAAATGTGGAATAATTTTAGTTATTTTCTCAAACTTCATTTAATTTGGGCAAATGGATGTGGAAAACTGTACCATGGTGACAGAGTTCATTCTCCTTGGTTTCTCTGACGTCCCTGAGCTGAGTGTCTTTCTTTCTGTGGTGTTTCTTCTCATTTATGGAGTCACGGTTGTGGCCAACTTGGGCATGACTGTGCTGATTCAGGTCAGCTCTCAACTGCACACTCCCATGTACTTTTTCCTCAGCCACTTGTCCTTTGTGGATTTCTGTTACTCTTCAGTCATTGTGCCTAAAATGCTGGCTAACATCTTCAACAAGAACAAAGCCATCTCCTTTCTGACATGCATGGTTCAATTCTATTTGTTTTGCTCATGTGTGGTCACTGAAGTCTTCCTGCTGGCTGTGATGGCCTATGACCGCTTTGTGGCCATCTGTAACCCACTGCTCTACATGTTCATCATGTCGCCAAAGCTCCGTGTGGCACTAGTGTCTGTTTGTTACCTCTGTGCATCTGTGTGCTCTCTGGTTCACCTGTGCTTAGCCCTTGAGATTCCATCCTACAAGTCAGATGTGATCAACCACTTCTTCTGTGACCTGCCTCCTCTCTTAAGTCTTGCTTGCTCAGATGTCACTGTTAATAAAGTGCTACTGTTCATTGTGGCCACGTTTAATGAGACCATTACCATCATGATCATCTTCACCTCTTACCTGTTTATTCTTGTCACCATCCTGAGGATGCGCTCTGCAGAGGGAAGGCGCAAAGCTTTTTCCACCTGTGCCTCCCACCTCACAGCCATCATTGTCTTCCATGGAACAATCCTTTCCATTTATTGCCCATCCACTTCAGACAACAGTGGGGATACTGGCAAAGTGGCCACAGTGTTTTACACAGTGGTAATTCCTATGCTAAACCCCCTGATCTACAGCCTGAGGAACAAGGATGTGAAAGATGCCCTCAGCAAAGTTGTGAGCTCTAAAGTATATGCCTAGAAAGTAGCTTATTGCCAGAGTGAATTCCAAAGTGAGGACAGCTGGAAGCAGTCTGCAATAATCTATTTGGCTGGCATAAAAAGGGAAATAAGGAGAAAACCTGTAATGAGTGATTTCTTTGTTTTATTTGTCTTTGTTTCTTCAGTGTACAAACACAGCTGTACAGAAACATTTTTCTGTAATGCAATTCCGTATTAAGGTCACATCCTAGTGATGACTTATTAAAATTGTAATTTTACTTCTGTCTCAACCATATAGTTTGAAACGGAATATGAATGAGAAAAAAAGAAGTTATAAAATAGACATGTGTAATTTTCAATTGTGTTCAATAAGGTTTCTCTACAAGCACTTTGCTCATATTTCCACATGGTGTTTATGTTTCTTATAATGATTCACAAGACATTCCTAATCTTTAAGTAATTGAATCCTAAGAAAAATATTTGTAAATATAATATAGCTTGGCAGTGTCCTTTAATTTTATGTGTGAGTCATACTTCTGAATGTGTGTTATGCATTCTTTGAATTTTTGAATGCTTAATAAATACAGTAACAATAAATGTTACTGTATTTTAGGTTCCTCTCAAATGTTTATGCTTTTTAAAAAGATTTTTATTTTTATTTATCTATTAGAGACAGAGAGAGGGAGAGAGATTGAAACAGTGAGAATGGGCATGCCAGGGCCTCTAGCCACTGCAAACAAACTCCAGAAGCATGCACCACCATGTGCATCTGACCAACTTGGGACCTGGAGAATCAAACCAGGGCTTAGGCTTCACAGGCATGTGCCTTAACTGCTAAGCCATATCTCCAGCCCTTTCAAATGTGTATACTTTTATAGTTAACATTTAAATTATGATATTTGTTCAGTTTTATTTGATATATATATATATATATATATATATATATATATATATATGCATATATGCATGTATAAAAACATTCATATATATAGATACACACACATATATACAGAGTTAATGTTTGTTTATAAAATAATCTTCAAATGGACATTTCTGAAATACATAGTAGTGTGCATCTTTTCCTTTGACATGTTTCTCAGCCCAGGGTCATATCTCACAATCTAGATTTCTCTCTCTCTCTTTTTTTTTTTTTTTGATGTAGAAAACAAATGTTTTGTATTTGTCCTTTTTCCATATAGTGAGGGAGAAAGAGAACAAGGAAGCAAAGGCTTTTTGTTGTTGTTGTTGTTTTTTGCCTATTTTTATTTTTAAATTTAATATATACTTTTTATTAGTTATGTACATAGTATATATACAGTCATGATGGTACCATTGTTAGCCTTCTCCCTGTCCTCCCCCCATGGATTATGCGGGTCTTGCCTTATGGGGGTAGCCATCAGTTATGAACGAGAGGCAATGACTCTGTGTAAAATGACCCAAGTCATGGCTCTAACAATCTTTCCAACCCTCCTTCCGGGAGTTTCCCTGAGCCATGTTGGGTTCATTTTAGGTCTATTTCAGTGACGAGCTTGTGAGTCTCTGAGTCTCTGGATATCTGATTTGGCAGGGGTTGAGATTCCTTTGTGTCTATCTCCTTTGCCCTTGTGCTGGTACCAGGTTCACCAAGAAAGCAGCATTCTTGCTCATTTCCCCTATAACTCATTGTTTTTATCTGGTGCCCTGATGTGGTGAGATGGGCTGATTCTCTCCTCAGGATATGTGCCCATCTGAAAGAGAGAAGCAGATTCTCCAACAGAGAGTGAGGTCAGTGCAAGATCCATGGATAGCCATTATTATTTTAGAGAGATTTTAATGGGTGTAGGCCCTCTTGTATCCCACTGTTGGTGGGAGCTTGATATTGAACAGCAGACTCATTTTTGGATATGGTTCTGACTTGTTTCCTGTTTCCAGGTATGGGTTCCATTCCACTGAGCAAATCTGTTAGCCGAATTTAGAGCAGTTGGTAACCCACCATGGCTGTGTGCCACTACTGCACTTGCATAAGCATCACATCAGGTTGTTTACAGCTGAGTAGCTTAGACTTCAAGTTGCTTAAACAGATGTTGATCGTTTTCCCACAATCATTTATATAGCACCTTCTGGCACTAGACAAGTTAACTGTCTGGGGACTGACTCTCTTCCAGATTCCATCCAGGTCTCTCCATGTTCTGTCCAAACAGCATATGGTGTCTTCAGCAGTATGGTCTTACCAATAACCTTTGGTGAGTCATCAAGTATTCTGACAGAAACCTGTCTTCTTTTGGGAAACCTTGTAGGTTTCACTGATCAACAGCTCCTTGTGGATGTTAACCACATGCTAGTATTGGGAGTTACAGGTCAGTGTCAAAAGAAAAGAAGGAAGAAAAAATATAGGTAATATGAAAGAGAGAGGGAATGATACAGAGAGAAACAGGAGAATATTGAAGTTCTACTTATTTCAAACTTCCCCACAAGTTCAAACTGACTGTGCACCTGTTGTATAAAAAATTCCTCAGAATTGAAACATTCCCATCAGAAGGTAAATGGAGGCCCAGGAGACCTGGGAGGCCAAGTCTTTAAGAGCTGAAACATTAAAATGTCATAAGACCATTTCCCAATATTATAGCAACAGAAAACAACCAGGGAGGGAAGGACTTAGCCCAATGTTTTGTAGCAATTTTCTACACTTAAATGATTGCAAAAACCCTTCCTAAGGTTATATAAAGGGTAAACAACTGCTTGGGGAGAGACTCTCCTATCAGCCTGAATTCATGTCCTGTACTGTTCAAACATTCAGCTTCCACGAGTAATAACTGTCACCTGTACTGAGGTGGGCTTTTCTGTGATGCAGCTGCCCCACTCTGTAAGTAGTCCTAATAAACTCATTGGTTCACCAAAACTGGTTTTGGTGCAATTGCGCTGTGGTCTATCATTTGTGCCCTACCTAGGTGAATACATGTGTGTCCACGTCATCCCAGGGTGGGTGGGGGGATTCATGGGGCAAATACACTAGTTTTCCTTTGGAAATTAAGTCTAAAAATAAAGCTGTCTCTTTTTTGATTGTGAGTAACATAAGTTACTAATTCTATAAGGTTTAGATAGACTTAAAGATAATAAGTAGACAATAAATGTATGTGATTATTAGTAGACAGAGGACCCTGCTGGAAGCTGAGATCTTTCATAATGATATGGCAAAGGGAAAGTTCAGGAGCAATACTCATGCTTGTGTAGAAATGTTTTGGAAAGATGACTTTAATACCAGTATGACTGAAAGTAGAGGAGTTTATTATGCAGGGGCCAAAAAGCTTGAGGTGGCCCTCCAAAGACAATTTGGCCCCAAGCTGGGATTTTATTTTAATTTTATCATTCTCATAACAAGATGTGGAAATTGGCATATCAGTCATTTCTGTAGTCAGTCCACCCTAATGATGGACTCTATTTTACTTTGTTTTAGCTTAAACTGTCTTTCCTTTTTATCATCCTTTATATCCTTTCTGGGCAGTTTCTTTTAGCTCCTTAGCAAGTAACTGTTATAGTGATTCAGTTCAACTTTTAGCTTATTTTCTACCACATTATTTTATAATCATAACAACCTTATGATTTTGTATTTAATGAGTGGTATACCTGGCATAACACCTGAAGCTTAATTATTTTTATCCTATATTGGTGAGCCTGGACAGAGTATTTGGACATAGGATTTTTAACACAATTATAATTATTATGAGAGCCTCCATTAAAAGAGCTAGCTAGTGTCCCCATGTAGTCTACATAAAGGGAAGGCCCAAGGTCTGGGGTACCTCAGCTCTAAGATCTCTACAATCTTGGGTAATCATGACCCTTGAGGGCTGAACATGTGACAGTTGTTATTGACAATGCTGACTTTGTTACAATTAAATCTTGTATTTAATTTTCAGCAGTAGGAATGGGTTTATGACTATTGTTGCTGAAAATGTGGATGGCAAAACAAAAGAACTATTATAATAAAAGACAGAGAGCCAAGGGGGGCTTCTCTGTATAAGATTAGTTAGCATGAGCTGGGGAGATGGTTTAGGGCTAAAGAGATGGCTTAGCAGTTAAGCCCTTGCCTGTGAAACCTAAGGACCCTGGTTTGAGGCTTGATTACCCAGTACCCACATAACCAGATGCACAAGGGGGCATGTGCATCTGGAGTTTGTTTTCAGTGGCTAGTGACCCTGGTGTGCCCATTCTCTCTCTCTCTCTCTCTCTGTCTCTTTCTCTCTCTCTCTGCCTATCTGTCTCTCTCAAATAAATAAATAAATGTAAACCAAAACTAATAATAATAATAAGATTAGTCAGCAGGAGTGACTGTGATTAATCCTATTGGGGAGGAGAGCACAGGACATTCCTGCAGGAGAGGGAGGGGGGATTGTACCATATTCCTCAAAAATACACAGATATTCCTGTGGAAGGAAAAGGATGTGATATGAGGCAATAGTACATAACTGTATCTGTTCAGGGATGAAAGATATAAAAGTTTCTTAGAACGAAAGTTTTTCTATGGAGCCCATGAGGTTATCAAATGAGTTGATTGGTCCAGCAAATGGAAGGAGTTAGGATCCTACCCATGTGTCTGATTTTTTGGCATCTCACTTTGAAGTCCTCAGGCTTCTGTCATGTGTGGAGCAGGGCCACAGTCTTTTTTTCAAGGGCAGATGTTTTCCAGAGCTTGACTTTGAGGGGACCCTCTGGGTCACTGGTGACCTGTTAGCTGTTACAATTGGCTGAGGTACTATCTTCTTGATTCTGGTGGGTTGAGTTTATATCATTTGGCTGATGGATGTGGACTAAATTTTCCATGGGTATGTGGGTCCCCTTGTGTTACAAATTTTAAGGAAGCATCATCAGTGGCAGGAGAATGTGGCTTACCTCTATAAATATAAGCAAAGAGACACCATCAAACAACCAGCACCACCCACATTGGCAAGAACAAACAGGCAGAACTCTAAATTGATTTTACATCTTAGAACTAGGCTCTAGATTTACCCTAAATGTACATTAGGGCTTGTCTCTGAGATATGGCTTTAGTGATATACATTCTTTCAATAAGACATATCATGAAGAGATTGGACTAATAGAAACCAATGACTATTAGGTAAACATAATCAGTGAGGACAATTTTGGATATTTGATTTAAAGGCAAACAGTGGCTGACTAATCAGGACCAGGCAGAGGCAGAAGGCATGAGTTAACAGTTTAGTACTTTAAGCCAGCATCAGGCAGGGAAGTCTACTTGTCTGAATCTTGGTTTATATTGTAATATTGTGCAATTATATTCTCTTACTGGGTGTTTAAGACTATGTAGGCAGCAAAATTAGCAATTTATTATACTTTAGAGGTCATTTATGGCTCTGTAGGAGACACTTTAGGGACCTATGAGGAGTTCTATGACTCTTAGCATTGTCATCTGCTAGGATAAGTCAAGGACATGTTGACGAAGTGGGCTTCCCAAAGAGGGAAGGACTGATTTTCCTCTGATGTGACACTCCTGTTGCAGACACATTGATTTGGAGTCCATTTCCTGGTCTTTGTGTCTTTCCTCCTCAAAACACCAGCAACTTACCAGAGGCTAGAACTTAGCAAGTGTCCCATTGCCTCCTGTGGCCTTCTAACCCAGGAGCAATAACCAAAATATTGGTTATCCTTTTAACTCCAATGTTTCCAATTGACCTTGGTTCTTACATATGGTTATTAATCACTCAGAGAGACTGTACATATCTGATTAGCAAAACATATTTAGTTGAAAAGGTACAGAACATATCTGGTTAGCAAAGCAGATCTGGTCAGAGAATGACACAATAATTTAAAATCATTCTGATTAGCATTTAAGTTTACTTGTTAGGTGACAGTGTGAGCTATATTTGGAACATAGAAAACATACACATTTTATCTTTTACGTATCTGTCACTTATAAGTATAGGCCAAACATGTTAGCAGCCTGGGAAACAATATTTTATCCACAACTTTAAATAAGTTGATTTGATCTAGAAGCTGTAAGTTAGGAAAAGACAAGACAGTATAAAAATTTGGCACCTGTGTTTGAAGACAACTTTGGCTAGTCTGTATACCTATGTAGTTACCAATTATCCCACAAACTGGAAGCAAAACAACAGAATTTATGATCATTTTTCTAGAGCAGGTAACAATATCTCTATAAGCAATGAACTTAAGATACCAGAAAGGAGACAATTACTTAAGTAAAATCTTGACTGAGACTGATTATATATAGTTTAAGAATAAGCGTATGTTTTCATTGCACTGTAAACAAAAGCTGGAGTCTTATCTTTGAGATTCCTAGAGGTTTTCATGGCAACTTTCATTTGGCATGGGGATCATAGCTATATTTGAAGGTCACATATGCTTCAACCTTAATCATGGTTCTTGTTATTTTTTTTTTTTTTATTTTTTATTTTTGGAGGGAGACACAGAGACAGACAGAGAGGGAGAGGGAGACAGAGATGGGCGTGCCAGCAGCCTCTCAGCTGCTGTGAACGAAATCCAGATGCGTGCACCCCCTTGTGGGCAAGTGCGGCATTGCACCCTTGCGTCACTTTGCATCTGG
Organism: Orientallactaga sibirica; assembly: GCA_036365145.1. Taxonomy (NCBI): domain Eukaryota; kingdom Metazoa; phylum Chordata; class Mammalia; order Rodentia; family Dipodidae; genus Orientallactaga; species Orientallactaga sibirica. The sequence goes on from JAEOAD010001275.1 coordinate 138,521, forward strand.
CTAAGCGTGGGACCTAGAGATTGGAACCAATGTTTTTAGGCTTAGCAGGCAGGCGCCTTAACCGCTAAGCCATCTCTCCAGCCCTATGGTTCTTGTTATTTTAACTCTCATTTGGAAACAACTCTTTAAAGGAATTATACAATTATTATAAAATAATAAAAGGAAATTTATATTCTCTCTGTCAGTAACCTCTGCAGAAATGTTAAGTGTACCTGAATTCTGGAATCTCTGCTTGCAAGAACCTTCAACCAGATTACTGAGCAAGGGGCTCCTTTCCCTGCCCATGTCCCTTTATTTTTCCACCTTTTTTTCTTATGCAATTTTCACATATACTTGACATGATTGTGAGTATAATTACCCTGCTGTGCAGTTTAACATCAGCTCTAAGTAGTTTGAAACAATTGTTTAAAAATAAAATATCTTACTTGTTTATTTATTTGAGAGAGAGAGAAAAGGCAGAGGCAGAGAGAGAAAGAGAAAGAGAGAACGGGCTAGCTACTGCAAATGAACTTCAGACACATGTGTCACCATGTGCATCTGGCTTTACATAGGTACTGGCAAATTGAAACTGGCTGCTTTCTTTGGCTTTGCCAGCAAGTTCCACTTAACCATGAAGCAATCTCTCCAGTCCTCAAAACAAATTTTCTAATGATATTCCACAGAGATTACTTCCAATCTTCCAGGACATGAGAGTTAAGTTCACATTTTGATTAATTTTCTTGTAGCATGAATATTAGTAATTGCTTTTCTCAAGGGATCCATTTCCCAGGGGTTTATTTTTTACTATAAATCTTGTAACTGTGTATTCTAAGCATCTACAGCTCAGTTCCAGGGAGGAAATATCTGTGCCTCTGGTTTGTTCAACAGAACCAGTCTCTAGTTACTTTAACATGGAAATTCATGCACAAAAATTATTTTGGACTATTTCTAACTCATCTGTCTTCTAATTAGAGAACAGTGGATAGTGGTGAGAAATCTTACTCTGTAAAAGTACAATGAAAATGTTTTTATTCTTTGTTCTTGTTTTTGTTGGTTTTACTGATATTTCATTAGAAATAAATCAAATTCTAATATGAAACATTCAGATAAATGAAAAATTTCAGGCTAAACAAAATTGCATTGTCTCTTTTTTTCTCTTTCTTCATTTTTACCAGTTTACTTTGTGATATTATACAATCTATTATTGAATATTTCTGTTTTTCTTTGCTACCCTATTTTGGAAATGTGTTTGCAGGCTGATCATAGAATCAGGACACATAAATTTCTTTGCTTAGGAAAAGAGATTCATATTTAATATTCATTTTGAGTTGGAGTTACCATGAACCACCTTCTTATTATCAGAATAGAATATTGGAATATCGGAGAGATGGCTTAGCGGTTAAACGCTTGCCTATGAAGCCTAAGGACCCCGGTTCGAGGCTCAATTCCCCAGGACCCACGTAAGCCAGATGCACAAGGGGGCCACAAGCATCTGGAGTTCGTTTGCAGTGGCTGGAGGCCCTGGCATTCCCATTCCCTCTCTCTCTATCTGCCTCTTTCTCTCTCAGTCTGTCTGTCACTCTCAAATAAATAAATAAAAATAAACAAAAAAAAATTTTAAAAAGAATATTGGAATATCTTAGTACTTTCATGTTTTATGGTTGTTTTTTGTTTTTTTAATTTGTTTTTTTGTGGTCAGTGGATGAGCAAGTAGTAAGTCCATAATCATATTTTTTCTCTGTCTTTAAAATTGGTTCAACATAAATAAATTAGTTCAACATACAGAGAAAACATGCTGTCCAAGTTTTTTGTTGTTGCTTTATTTTCTTTGCAATGTAATGAAATCATGCCAAGTCCCCTGTGATCAAAATGATGGGCAAAGGTCCAAACATTGTTTCATGGCTTGCTACTTTCTCTTATTTATTTATTTATTTTTTCTTTTTAGAAGTAGGGTTTCATTCTAGTCCAGGCTGACCTGGAATTCACTATGTAGTCTCAGGGTGGTCTTGAACTTATGGTGATCCTCCTACCTCTGCCTCCTGAGTGCTGGGATTAAAGGCGTGCATCAGCATACCCAGCTTGCTACTTTCTATTTCTATGAACTATACAATCAGCCACTTTGCACAAATGATTCTTTAAGAGAATTCATTTAAAGTTTCTCTTACCTCTTTCTTTGAGTATTATATTGTAGCCTATATAAGGTTATACTGTATAAAACATAATTTCAAAAATAATCATGGTAACTCTACATTTGATGACAATTTTTAGCATTTAACATTTCTATTTTGTACAGGATTTTTACATTATTAATATAGCAAGCAATACTACTATTATAAAACCAATTCAAAGGCCTTCCTATAACCCAAATTATGGAAAACTATGGGTTGCAGTGCAATGTTTTGGACTTATAAGAAAACCTTGAACTTTTCTACATGATTTCAGACATAAATTAATAAAAACATATTGAAAGAATAAAATCTTTAATTTAAAATCAGGTTTTATTGTTTTTGTGTTAAGACTTTGAATGTTGTCCCTACTGATTTTCCAGAAAAATCTAATGAGCTGGACATGGTGGCACATGCCTTTAATCCCAGAACTAGGGAGGCAGAAGTAGAATGATCACCATGTGCTTGAGGCCACCCTGAGACTACATAGTGAGTTCTAGGTCAGCCTGAGCTAAAGTGAGACCCTACCATGGAAAACTGAAAATAAACAAAAAAGTCAGAATGAGTGATATCTAAATCTTTGTATACCAACTAAAAAAATTAAATTATATTAAGGAAACTAATGTCTGGGAACAATCTAATGTTACTGGTATTGCTTATATGATCAGGCAACAGTGAGATTTACTAAGGAACATATTTGCATGAGTCTAACAATCACTTAACATTTTGGACATTTCCTAATAGTACTTTTCTTCTACTTCATATATATTTGTGTGTTTGACATTAATGTACTATTCCCTACAGTTAACACAAACCTTTTTGTTTTCTCCTTTGTTCACTTCCCAGAAGTAATACAGAGCTTATCATTATTTTCCCATGAACTGCCTTTTAGAGACCATGGGTGAGGAAAATTGCACTACTCTGTCAGAGTTCATTCTACTTGGGTTATCAGAAGACCCTGAGCTGAAAGTCTTTCTCTTTTTGGTGTTTTTTCTCATCTATGGAGTCACTGTGGTAGCCAACCTGGGCATGACTGTGCTGATCAAGGTCAGCTCTCATCTACACAATCCCATGTACTTCTTCCTCAGCCACTTGTCCTTTGTGGATTTCTGTTACTCCTCCATAATTGTGCCCAAAATGTTAATGAATATCTTAAATGAGCAAAACACCATCTCTTTCCTGGGATGCATGGTGCAATTTTATTTATTTTGTACTTTTGCAATCACCGAGGTGTTTCTGTTGGCTGTGATGGCTTATGACCGCTTTGTGGCCATCTGTAACCCACTGCTCTACACAGTTATTGTGTCCCCTAAACTTTGTATGGTGCTGAGTTCTGGATGTTACCTCTATGCTTCTGTGTGCTCTCTGGTTCACCTGTGCTTAGCCCTTGAGATCCCATCCTACAAGTCAAATGTGATTAACCATTTCTTCTGTGACCTGCCTCCTCTCTTAAGCCTTGCTTGCTCAGATGTCAGTACCAATGAGATGTTTGTGTTCATTGTGGTCAATGTCAATGAGATTCTCACCATTGTGATCATACTCACATCCTACTTTCTTATCATCATCACCATCCTGAAAATGCATTCTGCAGAGGGAAGGCGTAAAGCTTTTTCCACCTGTGCTTCCCACTTGACAGCCATTGTTGTGCTCCATGGAACAATCCTTTTCATTTATTGTCAGCCCAGTTTGGGTAATAGTCTAGATATTGAAAAAGTGACTACTGTGTTCTATACTGTCATCATTCCCATGCTGAACCCCCTGATCTACAGTCTGAGGAATAAAGATGTGAAGGAAGCTCTCAGGAAATTGTTGGATTGTAACATGTTTTCCTAGTGAATATTTTATTCACCAAATTCAGGAATCCAAAGTGAAGATGTGTAGGAATAAGAAAGTGTGCTGAATATATGGAGTGAAGAGAATAGTCCTATTGACTCTTCTGTTCATTTATCTTTATGTCTTCACTTTATTTTATTTTATTTTATTAAATTTTTATTTATTTATTTATTTATTTATTTATTTATTTATTTATTTATTGGTTTTTCAAGGTAGGGTTTCACTGTACTTCAAGCTGACATGGAATTCACTATGTAGTTTCAGGATGGTCTCAAACTCATGGTGATCCTCCTACCTCTGCCTCCTGAGTGCTGGGATCAAAGGCATGTGTCACCATGCCTGGCTATGTCTTCACTTTATAAAAGCAAGATAGAGTGTCTTCAAAACTTGTGATGCAATTGCTTGCTATTCTTTAATTTGTGATGTTTTAATTATTTATGAACAGTTTTATGGTTGAAACAAACATTTTAACATGATTATAAACCTTTATAGGTTTAAGATGTGGTCACAAGAATTACACATTTCCAGTATAACTTGTGGAATACATGATTTATTAACATTGAGTTCCTGATATTTTGCAATGGATAACATGACTTTGTCAAACAGTTTATGCACAGAATAAGAAAGAGAGATTATAGATATGGATGTACACATATATATATGTGGATATTCATATCAGTTGATATTTTCCATGTTGTCATTAATATTTTAGTATTTGTTTTTGGAATTTCATGTAATATCTCCATTGAAAAATGGAGACACTAATTGAATTTCTTTTACAAGACTCCACTAAATATTAATTATAGGCTATGTACAAAGAGCTTAGAATATATATGGTTGTCCAGTTTGTCCAGCACCATTTGTTGAAGATGCTGTCTTTTCTCCATTCTGCATTGGAAGGGCCTTTGTCAAATATCAAGTAGCTGTAGTTATTTGACCCAAAATCTGGGTCTTCAATTCTGTTCCATTGGTCTATATTCCTGTTTTTATGCCAGTACCATGTTGTTTTTATTACAATGGCTTTGTAGTATAGCTTTAGATCAGGTATGGTGATGCCTCCAGAGGTATTTCTTTTGCTGAGGATGAGCTTGGATATCTGAGGCCTTCTGCCTTTCCATATAAATTTTGAGATAGTTTTTTCTATCCCATTGAAGAAGGAAGTGGGGATTTTTATCGGCATTGCATTGAATCTATAGAGTGCTTTTGGTAAAATTGCCATTTTCACAATGTTAATTTTACCAATCCAGGATCATGGGAGGTCTTTCCATTTTTGTAGGACCTCCTCAATTTCTTTTTTGAGAGGTTTTATGTTTTCATTGTATAGATCTTTCACTTCCTTAGTCAATGTTATTCCAAGGTATTTTATTTTCTTTGCTGCAATTGAAAATGGGACAATGTTAGTTATTTCTTTTTCTGTCTCTTTGTCCTTTGCATACAGAAAGGCTATTGATTTCTGCTCATTAATTTTATATCCTGCTACTTTGCTGAAGGTGCTAATCACCTTTAAGAGTTTTGAGATGGAAGTTCTCGGGTCACTTATGTATAGAATCATGTCATTTGTGAATAGGGCTAACTTAACTTCTTCCTTTCCAATTTGTATCCCTTTGATTTCTTTCTCCTGCCTTATTGCTTGAGCTAATACTTCTAGCACTATGTTGAAGAGCAGAGGTGAGAGTGGACAACCCTGTCTTGTTCCTGACCTCAATGGGAATTCCTTCAGTCTCTCCCCATTTAGAATTACTTGGGCTTTAGGTGCTTTATATATAGCCTTTATTATATTGAGATATGGGCCATCTATGCCTATTCTCTCCAGTGTTTTGATCATGAAGTGATGTTGTATTTTGTCAAAGGCCTTCTCTGCATCTATCGAAATGATCATGTGATTTTTGTGTTTTAGCTTGTTTATGTGGTGTATTACATTGATAGATTTCCATATGTTGAACCATCCCTGTGTTCCAGGGATGAAGCCTGCTTGATCAAGGTGGATAATGCTTTTGATGTACTGTTGAATTCAGTTTGCAAGAATTTTGTTCAGGATCTTTGCATCTATGTTCATCAGAGAAATGGGCCTATAATTTTCCTTTCTTGTGGCATCTCTGCCTGGTTTTGGAATTAGGGTGATACTAGCTTCACAAAAGGAGTTGGGGATCTCTCCCTGTTCTCCAATTGTGTGGCACAGTTTGAGAAGAATTGGTTTCAGTTCTTCCATGAAGGTTTGGTAGAATTCCGCTGAGAAACCATCTGGTCCTGGACTCTTCTTTTGGGGGAGGTGTTTTATTACCTCTTCAATCTTGAAGGGTGTGATGGGTTTGTTTAGGAAATTAATCTGCTCTGGGTTTAGGTTTGGTAGGTGATATGTGTCTAGAAATTCATCCATTTCTTCCATATTCTCCTGTTTTATGGAGTAGAGGTTTTTGAAGTAAGTCCTAATGACTCTTCCTCAACTGCTCTTGATTTGGCTAACAGATCCACTCAGTGGAATGCAACTCATTGCTGGAACTGGGAGACAAGTCAAAACCAGATACAAAAAATCAGCTCAGTCTCCAAGAGCAAGATACGACCAAATGTGGGCTAGAAGAGAGACAACCATATAAAATTCCCTTCAAAACATATACTGTTATCCCTTTTACCTAGTACTAACTTTTCTCTCCGTTGGAGAATTTGCTTATCTTTTTTCAGGTGGACAACGAACCTGAAGGGAGGATCAGCTAACGACACCTCATCAGGGCCCCAGCTGAAACCATAGAGCAAGGCAGGGGAAGGGCAAGAGTTCAGCGTTCATGGCGATCACGACACCAGAAAAAGGCTGAAGGAGATAAACACAGAGAACATCCAACTCCAACTAAGCCAGATATCCAGAGACACAGAGGCTCCCAAAACCTCATCACTGAAGCAGAACTAAAATGACCCCAAAGTGGCTCAGGGAAACTCGCGGAAGAGGGGGCGGAAAGATTGTTAGAGTCACAAGTTGGGGCATTATGCACAGAGACTGGGGCCTACACCCCAGAACTCTTGACTAACCTCACAATGCACGACCCACATTCCCCATTGATGAGGGTCCCTTTGAAAGTGGGAGGACAGGGAGGAGGACAATGGAACCAATACTATGAATGTAAAATCAGAATAATATAAATAAAAAAAAGTGAAAAAAAGAGCTTAGAATAAATTTCTATATATAATTCATTTTTTGTCTCTTCATTTGTGTCTGTTTTCACATTATTAATCATTGATATCAGTGGGGGAATTGCCATCTTAGACTTGTTCTCTTTAATTTCTTATCTTTATGTTGCATATACAGTCTTGTGAGAATGAAATATTCAGTGTCATGTTTAAGCAGATTTCTAATTGCTATTTATGTTCTCTTATTATATTTTTAAACTTAATACAAGATTTTGTCACTTTTTACGTGTTCCTAAGCCACCTTTTCACTACTGTTTGCATTCTCACAAGAAATAATTAATTTTACTAATTGAACTATGACTCATTGATTTCTTTATCATTATGATATATATATTATTGTGAAGAGGTAATTGATGAAAATGTGTCTCAACATTTTAAGTATGATATGGTGTTACATGTCACTGCTTTTCTCCAACATTCTGTCATGAAAAAGAATAACACTTGATATAACATGCTGTTATATATTTTAATCCTGAATATTCATAACTCACACAGGGCTTTCTGATTCATGACTATATTATCCTATACCAAAAGCCTTTGTTTTGATGATACAGACAAAAAAACAATGCAAAAGAGTAGATTAGAATTGTTGTTGGAGTCAGCTGCTTGTTGCTAGATTGAACATTCAATCAGACACAGTTAATGGAAGGAAGGGGTTTATTTCACACTTACACAGTCCATCAATCTGGAAGATGCTTGCTCCCTTTTATATGTCCAAGCCCAGAGACACCATCAGTAAGCACAAACTGCCCAAAGCTGAAACTGCTCTGAACACACTTACTAGAACTAGACTGAAGATCCACTCCCAGACATCCCTTAGGACTGTACTCCAGGATCCACACACTGTCTTGTAGCAGGGATCTGCCTGCTAAGAGCACAGTAGGAACTTTAATCAAAAGTTGTACATTCAAACTATCACACTCAAATTACCACACTTGTGATTCTCTCTATCTATAGCATTAATGACTAACCTTTAGGAGGTAGCACATTTTTAAACCTAACTTTCTTCCTCTAAGAAAAAATACTTCATGTTCATGCAACAAACCCAAGTGACCTGATTAGTGATATTTTGGTACCTCTTGTGAGAGATTAGTCATAGTCATCAGGAATCCACATTTAACTTGTAGATAAAAGTCAGGCAAATCTATATGTAGATAACCCATATCACCTTGTAACCTTAGCAATAACTTAATAAATGAGAACTCATAAGGTTATTATTAGCATTGAGTAATGAGGAATCAGAGAGTGTTTCAAGAAAAGTTCATATAACTTGGTGATATTTTTATATATGAATAATATAAATGGGAAAAGATATAGATTAATGATAAGCTATATAATTATGTGCATATGTGGTACTTAATGATGAATAAATAGGTTAATAAAGGCTGAAATTGGGAGGGACTAACTGTGGTACAACTGGCTTTTTAGGGGCATATTTTGACTTGAACATGTTCCTATAAATGACATGAGTTGCTCAAGTTTACAAGCTAAGAATAATGTGGTAATCAAAACATTCACATATTTATTTTAATTTAGTCTGTACTAACTGTAATAACTGAATTCATTTATTTGGGGAATGAGTGATATAGTCAAATGGTTAAATTTTCTTTTTGCTCAGCCATGTGAGTGTTTATGTGTGTATATGTATGTGTGTTCCACTCCAGTGATCTGACATATACATATAAACAAATCCATAAATAAAAGTTGATTTTATGGAGTTATTTTAGTGGCACTCTTGTAGATTTAAAAATAAAAATGAATTTTTGAGGATAAAAAATAAATATAATCAAGGGAAATGACTATGAAGAGCTTTAAAATCTGTAATGATGTGGAGTATTAAGGGTGGGTCAGGGTGGCTCAGTGAAATGTGTGATGAATCTTGAGCACGATAATTATGTGATTGGCAGGCGGCATACTTGACAAACTTAGTTATACTAATTTACTGCTTTTATCTACATATGCCTCCTTAAAGAGAGAAAAATTCAAAGTATGTGTGTTTTTCTCTTCAGTAAATATGAAAGAGAGAGAGTTTAAAAATAATACTTTTGACAGGGACATTACTCAGTGGACAATGTACTTGAAGTAAAGTAGCACTTCTCTAGTGTGGTAAGTGCAATAAGGTCTCAAGCTTTGTAAAATCAGGGACATGTTTAAAATATGGTATTTCAGAACACATTTTGAATAAATAAAGATCGCCCCCTCCATGGTCTGTCATTTGACAAAAAGAAACAATAGAAACAGAAATATTGCCAACTCTGTGGTTAACTGTGTAGCAGAGCAAGATGAAGGTCACCTACGTTAACTCTCACAGAAGCAGCTCTAATGCTGCTTATGCTGTCCATCAAGGTTTCCACGGAAATGAACTTGCATCAGAAAAGAGTATTAATTTCATTTGCTTGTTCAAGGCCACTGGAGAATACAGCAATCCGTTTTTTCTAGACCATGATGCCATGGGGACGGCTGTCTACATAAGTGTGCTCACAGCTCTCCTCAAGTAAGCTCTCCAGAGGCAGGATGGGCTGCCTTTAGTACCAACACATTTGTTTTCAGGTCTGAGAAAGTATCACTACTGTTTGCCATGAAAGGTGTCTATAAGATTCCAGCATTTTATAAGTTTTTCATGGAAAAGAATAACTTGTGGGCAATTTTGAGCCATTAGAAATATATTGATTCTGGATATTCTAAGAACAGGAGTGTACTCTTTCTGCAGTTTTGATGGAAGGACTTGCTGTTGATCCTGTGCAGAATGTAGGCGAAGGAAGGGCCCTGTGAGTTTTCAAGAATAGTTACCTCCTTGTATTTGGAAGATATTTCAAGGATAGATATTTGAATAAATTGAATAAAAGATTCCAAAATAAATAATCTGATTATGTAAAGTACAAAATGAAATAATTTTAAGATAAAAATAAAGCAGAACTTTTGAAAAAACATGCTAACTAGAATTTGCTCTCAAAAGATTTTAAGGCATGGAAAAGCTAATTGACTCATAAGTAAATTATGAGAAGAAATTTTAAGAAAGACTTTTAGACAAAACATAGCCCAGATTATATATAATACAAATTAGTTAATCTGGAAAATAACTACATTTAGAAAATAATTAGTTTAAGTGAATCACATGGAAGAAACACTAAGATATACACAATCAGCAAACTAAGGCAGCTGTTCCTAAGAAGCATGTATGTATCCTCCCTTTGTTTTTAAAAATGCATGGGAAGATACTGATTTAAAAAAATCTGTGTAGTGAAGGAGATTCTCCTCTAGTGGATGATGGCCAGAGACACACACCTGCTCACAGATAGTTTCCTGTAACAGAATAAGCCCATATGAAATATTCATTCTGGGATGTTTGGGAACTCTGGAATAGTCCAACAAGAGTTTTTATAATTCTGGGAATAGACTGGAAAATATTAGTTTCACATCTGTCCTTAAATAATGGGATATGTGAATGCACAGGCTGATAGAGATTGCTCACAGTGTCATGGGTCCTCAGTTTGTTAGTCCCAGGTATCTAGAAGGTAATTCTTGTGTTTCAGAACCAAAGAAATTTTTAACTGACTAAACACTCTTTAATAAGGAAATGTGACTGAGATAATTCCTGCTATAAATGCTTCAGTTCTAAACCTAGGCAAATATAAGATCAACTGAAAGTGTAATTTGCCATAACTCTGAATTGTTCTACAAATTTTGGGTAAGATTAGTAGAAACAACAAAGAAAATTATAAAATGCGAAATTATATGGGATCCAAATTAAGAGAGTATTTCCTTTAACATTTTTTTTTTTTTGAGAGAGACACAGAGAGAGAGGGAGAGGAAGACAGATAGAGATGGGTGCGCCAGCAGCCTCTCAGTAGCTGCAAATGAAATCCAGATGCGTGCACCCCTTTGTGGTCACGTGTGGCATTGTGCCTTGCATCACTTTGCATCTGGCTAAACGTGGGACCTGGAGATTGGAACCGCTGGAGATTGGAACCAGCATTTTTAGGCTTAGGAGGCAGGCGCCTTAACCACTATCCATCTCTCCAGCCCTCCTTTAACATTCTTAATGCACTATTGGTGCATTAAGAATTCAATACTCCTGAACATGTTTTGAGTGTGGCCAGAGCATTCTCATCCATTGTCCTCATAGAAAAATGGAGGAACTGAACTAGTATCCTTCATGACTTCCAGAAGACACATAAAAGCATGCACCGCCATCAATGGTTTGAGTTTTATCCTATTTATTTCTGAGATTTGTTTTCCTTTCACTCTGTGTGCTTTGCTGGATAGACATTCTGGAATCTTTGAGTCCCTTACCACTTTCATAGGACTACTTTCCATAATTCACAACATAAAGTTAATCTTAAATATAGTCATTAAATAACATAATGGTAGTCAAAATAATTTTAAAAATTCAACTATCAAAATTTAATCATTATAAATCAAAATGGTGGGATCTCTGTCTTTAATATAAGTCACTGCCTGCCATAGAGGTAAGTGTTTGGGAGCCAAAGAACCTGGGTTTATTGAGCATATACTATTGTTTGTCATTGGGCAAGTTATTGGTTCTTCAAGCTTCCCTTTGCTTACCTAAAGAAAAATGCAGATAATTGTTTAAATGATTTTATGAAAATAATAGTTATTTTTGAGTTTAATACCTGACATAGTAGTATTGATGAAATTGCTACAGTCATAACTGTGTCATTACTTTAATTGGAAATTATAGACTGTTATTTTGTTATATCAATATGTGCAAACATCATTACCACATGATATAATTGTCATTGAAGATGATGTTGCAGATGCTCCATTCTCCATTTGTAATGATCAGGACCAATATTTTATTTTTTATTTTTTGAAGAACTGAAGGATTTCAGTGATATTTGAAAGTTTCAAATATGTTACTATAAATGCATTATACTTCAGTGACTTTCAATTTGTTTGAGAACATAAATAGGTTGCTGGGAAATGGCTCTGTGGTGATAGGTGATCGCTTTGCAAGCCTGGTGACCAAAGTTCAGATTGCCAGCACCTACCTAAAGCTGGATGCAAAGTTGTGCAAGTATCTGTAATCCTATCATGCCTCCAGCAATGAGATGCAGCCAGGATACTCCCAAAGTGCTATACAAACATATATACATACATACATACACAAGATAAAAAGAATGAATAATTTTAAAGAGGAGGACTTGTGCATTTTTGAGAAATTAAATTTACTATTAATCCTATTTTTGAAGTTTTAATTATTCTTTCCATGATATTTAACACTAATCAGAATTTTAAAGGACACCTAATTTGTTTCATCTCTAATTCTACAGAGGGGAGCCCAGCATGCTTTGTGTGCCAGTCGTTTTCCACATCTTACTTCTAAGATTCGTTTCCCAATCTCACCAAAAGGAATGTTTCTAACAGATAGAAATGTAACTTCTGAGGCCATGTTCACCCTCCTGGGCTTCTCTGATTATCCAGAACTGCAGGTTCCCCTCTTCTTGGTATTTCTGGCTGTCTACAGCGTCAGTGTGGTAGGAAACCCGGGGATGATTGTGATCATCAAGATTAACCCCAAACTGCACACCCCCATGTACTTTTTCCTCAGCCATCTCTCCTTTGCAGATTTCTGCTACTCCTCCATCATTGCTGCCAAGATGCTGGTGAACCTAGTTGTACAAGATAGAAGCATTTCCTTTTCTGCCTGCATGGTGCAATTCTTTTTCTTTTGCACATTTGTAGTGACTGAACTAATTCTATTTGCTGTGATGGCCTATGACCGTTTTGTGGCTGTATGCAACCCACTGCTCTACACAATTGTCATGTCCCAGAAGCTCTGTGTCATGCTGGTATTTGGATCATATTCATGGGGTGTAGTATGTTCCTTGACACTTACATGCTGTGCTTTAAAATTACATTTCCAGGGTTTCAACACCATTAACCACTTCTGCTGTGAGTTGTCCACCCTGATAGCCCTCTCTTGCTCTGATTCTCATCTCTGCCAGTTGCTTCTGTTTACTGTGGCTACTTTCAAAGAGGTAAGCACACTCACTGCTCCTCATTCTCACCTCTTATGTACTTATTATTGCTGCTGCCCTGAAAATGCACTCAGCCGATGTGCACCGCAAAGTCTTCTCCACCTGTGCCTCACATCTGACCGCCATCACCATATTCCATGGCACCATCCTGTTCCTGTACTGTGTGCCCAACTCCAAGAACTCTAGAGACATGGTCAAAGTGGCCTCCTTGTTCTACACAGTGGTAATCCCCATGTTCAACCCTCTGATCTACAGTCTGAGAAATAAAGATGTCAAAGATACAGTCAGCAGGGTGTGGTAGTGCAGGCCTTTAATCCCAGCACTTGGGAGGCAGAGGTAGGAGGATCACCACGAGTTCCAGGCCACCCGGAGACTACATAGTGAATTCCAGGTCATCCTGAGCTAGAGTAGGACCCTACCTCGAAAAACAACAACAAAAAAAAGATACAGTCAAAAATTAAGGAAAAAAATTATTTTCTTAGTGATTCTAAGCATTAACCCACATTTAATTGGCTTATAGCAAAGCAACTATTTTTGGGAATAAGGTTTTGGTCCAGAATCCATTTTTTAAACTTTTGGAATTTTCAAAATGAGAAAACAGTTTTCAATGGAATAATATGTTTTAGACCTAAAGTGTGATATACACCTTGGCCTGTATGTGCAAGCTAGGGATTTCTAATCTGGACTTCAGTCTCTGTCTACAATGTGTGATATAATGTAGTTCATAAATTGGTTATGTGGAACCAATGTACACATATATACATCTGACCTGCTGTGTTGTTGTAGTACAAGCTAATTCTGCCAAACATCTATTATAACTTTTAGGGCTTAAGTATTAAAAACTGACCAATATGACATTATAAATTCAGTTTAAAAAGTAGTTAGATAAATATGGTATCAGCTTCTTAGGACCTCCACATCCAGTGGTGGTGGTAAATATCATTAAAATGTTGTTAGTGAGAGTTACTTCAAATTCATTTGGGGACATAGGGATTGGTCATGTTTTGTATTTTCATACTATTTTTAACATCTTTTAAAGGATGGGTAGCATTTAAAGATAAAGAAAGAAACAATTCAGAAGTCTATTTAATTATTATTCTTTATTCATGGTTTCTCCTTCATTAGAGTGGGGGTAAAGTGTCATTCCACAATGCTCTGGAAGGAATTGCATGATTATGACAATGCAATACACATTTTGAACTAGTATTTTGTGTTATGCATATGACAAAAATTTTATCAGGTGCTCAAAGGAAGGCACATTTGAAGAAGATGTTTCAACTAGAAATTTTTACTGTGTATATATGTCTGCACTTGTGGGTACATGTGCATTGAGAGTTCAAATGATAGTATGTGCAGTCATTCCTCTTAGGCACTGTGCATCTGCCAGTACTACTAATTCTTCCAAAAATAATTCCACTGTAGAAGACTAAGAGGATTTGCATGAATTTCAGAAATGCCAGGTTGCTTGTTACAATGTTCACAAACAAATCATATGTTCATTTTCAATGCTTACTCTATGTTTTAATCATGTCATTATAGGGGAAATATTCATTGGGTAGCTTTAAGAGAGGGATTTAACAATTCAATTTGTCAACTATTTTGACAGTCCTCATAGAGCAACTCAAAGCAGCTGTTATAAATTCCTTGTTGTACTTTTAAATGCTATGCTAAATTGTTACTTCCAATTTTAACCTATCAAAGCATAGGGAAGTACAAATATTATATATATTGATATATTGATATCCTTGTCATAATTGCTCATTTTATTATGCAATGATGCAAAAATTTTGCTTTACCTATTCAAAAATGAAGCAATTTGAATTCATTTATTGTGCTTCTTTTGCATTTCTGGTGATCAAACTCACTCCTCACACATGCAAGATAAGAACCCTCTCATTGATACATATTTCCAACTCAATGGTTATTTATTTGATTAATTGCTTATTCAGAACCATCATGGCAAAGCAGCAGAAAACATACTTTTTATTTCTTGATATCAGTACCTCAATAATTGGTATTAATTTTTTTTCAAATAATACATTCTCATGCTTCTTTCTATACTTGGTAGAGTGATCACGTTTTTTCCTAAGTGAAAGACACTAAATTTTAGTCTGAAGAAACAGATGAATATTATTTGGTGCTTTTCCAATCATTAACAATTTTGAGGTCTATAATAAAATAATAGTTTTTTTTAAAAAACTTTTTCTTGAGCCTTGATGGGCAAGATAGAGATCTGATTTAGTGTTGCTTTCTCTGTAGATTCTGAATCTCTGTTTTTATGAGGTTTCAGTGACCACAGTGTCTGTTACCATTTCCCTACAACTGGTTGTCAGGTTCACCTTGAGAACAATATTCATGTCACCACTTCCCCTATAATGACATCTGGGTTGAGGCAGATGAGGTAGAGGTGACCCATCTCCTGGTTGACAGTGGGCTGTCTCTTTTTTTATATATTGATGTATCTGTGTTCTCCCCCAAATTCTCCTCAACGCTGTACATGCCAGGGTCCCAGCTGCCCCACGCCAGCACCTGGGGCACCAGGAGAAAGAAAATACTTTATGGACTCCATCCTTCAACACTTTCAGTAGCTATTCATGTTAAATTCATAGTTGTCATTCAATTTCAAAGACTCCGGTAGAAGCCATTGCTAACAGAGAGCACAGTTCATGCTCACATCATGCAATTTTTACTTATATGTCTCTTACACTATTGAACTAAAGCATAAAGACATCAATTTCCACTTAGATAAAATAAATAAATAAATAATTCATCATGTCTATAAATTAAAATAAAAGGCTTATAAAGTTGAATATGTACTATAGCTATCTTATGGCAGCATAAACTGAAAATACATGGCTCATTTGATTTTATTCATTTCGTTTGTCCCTGATTTCACATTTAAATAGTACTTATTCTCTATAACCATATCCTTAGCAATCTTTTAAAAATATTTTATTCTTATTAATTTCTGGGAGGGAGAGAGAAAGAAGGAGAGAGTGAGAGAATGGTTGAGTCAGGGCCTCCAGCCACTGCAGAATTACTCCAGACACTCCCTTGTACATCTGGCTTATGCAAGTCCTGGGGAATTGAACCTGGATCCTTTGGCTTTGCAGGCAAACTCCTTAACCACTAAGCCATCTCTCTAGCCCATCTGTAGCAGACAGCTTCAGGGTCACTGAGATGAACTTCCAGACCAGGCACAGTTATGGAGGAAGGGGTTTATTGAAGCTTACAGATCCAGGGGAAGTTCCATAATGACAAAAGAAGCTGGCCTGCTCTTACAGGACCAGGCAAGGGAGAGAGAAAGCCAAAAGCCAAAAGTCACACAGCACAACACAGCACACTTCAGGAACTCCAGCTAGGCACATTTTGCATATCTTTAGATTGAAATCTCAAACCCACCACCACACCTTAAGATCCCTCTCCAGCTAGGTGGCTGCAGATGCAAACTATAAACTCATAAAACACTAACTATATTGGGGGACATATGTTCCAACTACCACAGCATCCTTACCAATCTTATGAGTATATTACTTTGAAACCTAAAATATACATATTGAAATTGATCTTTTTATCTACAGGAATCACCGTTACAGAAATAATTACCGCAATCCAATGAAAATTACAAATTTTTGTGAAATATCCACAAAGAAACCATGAAATGTTACTTAATTATATCCATTAAGATGGTTTTCTTTTTTATTCATTTAATTTAGTAACATTATTCATCTGCCAATCTATCCATGAGCCTTGTCATCATTGGTACTCTAAAAATTCACTGTGTGCTTTTTATCCTTTTTAATTGTTGGTAAGAGAAAACCTAGGCATCCCTTTATTATCAAGTGGAATTACATGAATTTGTTTGAAAAATTCGCTTCCTGAGTTTCTGAGCTTAGTAAAATATATATACAATGATTTATTAAATATTTTTGAAATATTGGTCTTTGTGTGTGTGTGTGTGTGTGTGTGTGTGTGTGTGTGTGTGTGTGTGTGCGCATGTGCCCATCTGTGTTTGACTGCGCTTGCATGTGTATGCATGTGTTTGCAGCAGCAAGTCAATTTCATGTGTTTTCCTTTCTTGCGCATTCTGTCTTGCTTGAGACAGGGTTTCTCACTGGCACTTGGTCTGCTCCTTTCCCCACACAATTTGTAAGTAAAAACAGAAACTAGAGAGTACTTTTTTTCTGCAACATATTTAGACCTTGTCCCAATTATAACCAATTATGACTTTAATATTTCCTTTATAATATAGGCATTAAGAACTGTCTTCTAGATGGTTATTCTATACTGGTCCACAAAGTCTGGAAGGCAGCAGGTCTGAGCTTAAAAATATTTCTTGAATTAGAGTAGTTTTTGTGAAAGGCTGACACATTCCATAGAGATTAATTATATTTTTGTATCATGCCATATCATATTTATGAAATTTATATTTTGATATACCAGGGGATCATTAATAGTTTTCTCTGAGGGATCTATTTCCCAGAAGTTTGAATTAAAATTATCTACCTGAATACTGCAGAGCAAACATCTTCAGCATTGCGTAGGAGATGTCTATATTAAACGTTTGTTAGGTAAAACTAGACTCTAGTTCTTCACGATTGAAATGAATATATTTTCAGATCAAAGTTATATGTGATTTAGCTATAATAAAGATAACAATCATAAACTGGCTTTCCAGGCATTCACCTGATCAACTAATTTTATCTTATTCTCCTTCCTTTTCCTTCTTCCCCCCTTCTTTCCCCTCTTACTTTCCCCCTTCCCAAATTCTTTCTCAGATTTTGGTTTTGTAGGATTTAAGAGAACAGTGGACCTCATCAATCACCATCTTAATTCTGAGGATTAATGTGCCTGAAGTCTGGTCCTGTGGAGTTAGGACAGGTAAGCATTCTGTCCTCAGAAAAGGAGGTGAATTCATTTGATTTTCCTAGGAATGAAATATAAACTAATTTCTAATATTGATATAAACATTGCATGTAAATTTTACAATCTATTTTTTTCTCTGTTAACACTGGAGTTGGCAAATTGCTTTCTTTATATTAATCTATGACTTGAAATGACTTCAATATCTGAATTTGCTTTAAATTCTTTAAAATTACATCAAGATGTGGAGAGATGAAGACTGAGCCTTCTGTTCAGACTCTCCTCACTCTGTTTTTATTGTCACAAGCTAATGACATCATACACATCCTCTTCTTACTCATGAGGCCAGTGAGTAGAACTTTTCAGAATTTTTCAAGATTGAAAGGCATGTTAAAGTTTCCATTTAGAGGATACAAACTTGGGAAATTTACACTTGCAAATTTTCTAAAGAGGCAAAGAAATGCCTTTGGAAACAGCAAACTGGTGCTAATATGACACCTCTATATCCATCTATTCTCATACCTCTTCGTATACATCATAATATACATTCTTTTTTGAGATAGAGTCTCACTCTAGCCTAGACTGACCTGAAAATCACTCTTTAGTTCAGGCTGGCCTCAGACTCATGGCAATCCCCCTATCTTGGACTCCCAAGTGCTGGGATTAAAGGAGTGCATG
The DNA here is from genome assembly GCA_036365145.1 of Orientallactaga sibirica. Taxonomy (NCBI): domain Eukaryota; kingdom Metazoa; phylum Chordata; class Mammalia; order Rodentia; family Dipodidae; genus Orientallactaga; species Orientallactaga sibirica. Next base: position 157,221 of record JAEOAD010001275.1, read on the forward strand.
ACAATGCCTGGCAATCACTTACACTTTTTTTATTTTTGAGGCAAGCCCAACAGACTGACCTTTTGTTTGTGAGAGAGCAAATGTGAGAGCGAGACACAGAGAGAGAGAATTGGTGTGCCAGGGACTCCAGTGGCTGTAATAGAACTACAGATGTGTGCAACCTTGCATGCTTGCATCACATTGTGCATCTGGCTGACGTGGGATCTGAAGTCAAACATGAGTCCTTAGGCTTCACAGGCAAGTGCCTTCATATTTTTTCAATATGTCTTAACACCTATTGCATTAATGGGGGTAAAATTATCATAAACATAGTTTAAATGAGTTTTTGTCATTGTCTGGATTAAGACTTCAGGTAAATGTTACTTAGTTCCTTCTGAGAAGTGTTAATATTAAATTTCCATCCTTTGTGTGATGTGGCTCATTTAGAAGAATGTTTTCCTAGCCTGTGCAAAGCCTTGGATTCTGTCCCCTGCACCTCACCAAACCACACATGGCTAGGCTTAACTGTAATCCCACTCAGAGGTTGGAGGCAAAGAAGGTTTAGGAGGCCAAGGTCTTCCTAGTCTATATAGGTATTTCAAGACCAGCCTAGTATACATGAGACAACCAACTAAGGTAATCTTTTTGAGTTGTCATTAATGTTGATAACAGGAAAAAAGTGTCTACTTTGCTTAAAAATGAACAAGTGACTTTATATTATTAATTAATTAATTAATTAATTAATTTTTTTTGAAGGAAGGGTTTCACTCTATCCCAGGCAGACCTGGAATTCACTCTGTAGTCTCAGGGTGGCCTTGAACTCACTGCAATCATCCTACCTCTGCCTCCCGAGTGATGGGATTAAAGGCGTGTGCCACCACGCCCAGCTACAATTGACTTTATTTTAAAGTCTATAGGAATGAATTAAATTAATGGGTTATTTTACACTATTTTATTACAAATTTGGCTATCACATGAAGTTACCACAAATGTATCAATTCCTTTCTATTAGTGGGATCCACTGAAGCATACAGTAAGCATACAGTTTATATACTTGGTAATGGTGTTTCTATCACTCATCATAGATATTCTGATATCAATGTTTATTTTAATATTGAACTGTTTTTTTAATTTAACATAAACCTGTCTTATCACATATTCTCTTCCCACAATAAAGTATAAAAGTACCTTTTTTTTTTTTTTTTTTTTTTTTTTTTTTTGTAACCTGACAGATAGTAGCAATGGTGGAGGAAAACTGCAGTGCTGTGACAGAATTCATTCTCCTTGGATTATCAGATGTTCCTGAGTTAAGGGTTTATCTTTTCTTGACGTTCCTTCTCATCTATGTTGTCACGGTTGTGGCCAACCTGGGCATGATTGTACTGATTCAGCTAAGCTCTCAACTCTGTACCCCTATGTACTTCTTCATTTGCCATTTGTCTTTTGTAGATGTTTGCTATTCCACGGTAATTGTGCCAAAGATGTTGGCTGACATATTAAGCACGAGCAAAACCATTTCCTTCCTGGGCTGCATGCTACAATTCTACATGCTTTGTACATTTGTGGTTAGGGAAGTCTTTCTGTTGGCACTGATGGCCTATGATCGTTTTTTGGCCATCTGTAACCTATTACGCTATATGGTTACCATGTCCCTAACACTTCGTGTAGAGCTGGTTTCAAGTTGCTATCTGTGTGGAACAGTGTGTTCTCTGATTCATTTGTGCTTAGCTTTTAAGATCCCATCCTATAAATCAAATGTGGTTAACCACTTCTTTTGTGATCTACCACCTGTCTTTTCTCTTGCATGCTCTGATATATCAATGAATGAACTCATGGCGTTTATTGTGCCCACAGTCAATGAAGTCCTTACCATTCTGGTCATCCTCACATCCTACTTTCTTATTCTCATTACCATTCTGAGGATGAACTCTGCAGAGGGAAGGCGCAAAGCTTTCTCCACATGTGCCTCCCACCTCACAGCCATCGTTGTGTTCCATGGAACAATCCTGTTCATTTATTGCCGGCCCAGTCTTGGGAATAGTCGAGATGCTGACAAAGTGGCCACGGTATTTTACACAGTAGTGATTCCCATGCTGAACCCCCTGATCTACAGCCTAAGGAACAAGGATGTGAAAGATGCTCTCAAGAAAGTGCTGAGATCTAAGTTACTTTCTCAGGAGCTGAGAAGTTACTTGTTTTCAAAGTAGAGGCAAGCTTGCAAAGGAGATAAGAGAGACAGTTGTGTTTGGATGGACATGAATAAAGTGTGAAACCGGGAAATGTTTTCTCAGCCATGGAATGTGGATCTTTTCTCAGTTGTCCACTTCAGAGCCTATAAAGTTACATTTTGTAGACTCTGGCGGACACTAGAAATGCATCTGTCATAGGATGTATTGTTTATAGTTTCCAGTAGCTTTGAATGGATTTGATGGTTTAATTCATGACTTTTTTGTTTGAGTTATACAAATTTTATTTAACAAACATGAATAGAAATGTGTGTTTTCATAATCATTGGTGAATATAATCATTTTCGTCAGGCA